>JAQFVV010012528.1:2212816-2427495 GCA_028023455.1 Epiperipatus broadwayi
CAAAGGTATTTCGTTATAGACTAGATGATTAATATTCACCTTGCATCCACAGGTTATTGAATCATTTCTTCTTTGTATATACCACCCTGTAACCTCGTCTAGATATTTCTTGTTATTTTTTTTTTTTGTAATCACTTATAGGTCAAATAAAATTATCTTGAAAGAGAACAATTCTTCTGTAGTTGTTTTTCTCTTATGGCAAAAATAAAATGATTTTTTAATTACTCTGATTAAAAAAAACATTGCTTTTTGTTTTGGTGAAAGATAAAGAGAAAAGTAAAAAAAAAATAACTTTAATTAATTGAAGCAAAATTTCTTATCAAAATGTTAAAATCTTATTTTTTTAATTTTAAAAAACTTTTCTTATTTACCTTTTTTATTTACCTTAGTACTTTTTTAAAAACAAAATTAAAGTTAGTAGATCATATTAATGAAGTGAGAGAATAATAAAAATTAATTACTTTATTTTATACTTTTTCTTTTACACCTGCTTTTTAATAAATTTTAAATATTTACATTATATTTAAAATATGTTTGAGAATTCTCACATTATTATTTAATAAATCGAATATCTATTATTATTAAAAAAAACAACATGTGAAAATAAATTATTTCCCCATTCTGATTTTAATTTAAGAAGTTTGTAATATTTGCCATGGCCAGAGGTGGTCATGTCTATAATATTACAATATATACGAATGCATATATAATTTTGAATTACTTATTTAAAAAATGAAATAGTTATTAAAATAATAAATAAAATATTTAAATTAAAAAACAATAAATTACAAGTCAAAATGATATAAATTGGAAACAGCTCACAAAATTTGCTGGCTGAATATTCAGTTTTTCCAACCATTACCCCCAAATTTAATCCAAAATATATTATGTGTAGGTGCTAGGGAAAAGATGTAAAATGTATTAAAAAAAGTTGCAATAAATATATATTTTTAAAGACTGCTATGAATATTAAGACGTTTATAGCTGTAGGTTAAATAAACCAGAAATATTTTGATACATCTGGCTGCCTTGTTTATAGATGCTTATCTCAAATTTACTAATCAAAGTCGGTGGCAAATGTATATATTTTTAAAATCAACAAATTAGTAATATTTAGTTTTCCACTGTTATATCTGAATGGATTCATGGTTGAGTGGTTAGCATACTTGCCTATAATGCTATGATCTGGGGATTGAATCTGGCTAAGTAGCAATTAAAATTTTTCAGATAACCACACAGTGATTGTTATATATATCTATGTATTCTTTGCTAAAATATATAAATTCACTTAATTTATATTGGTAAGTGACTTATTCAAATGATTGGAATAGGGTAGCTTTTGTTATTGGCTGAGGAAGGGTTATGCTCTTTTGGGTATTATTGAGGTCATAGTTAGTTTTAGTTTTACTGTTATATCTAAAAACAGGGGCAAAAATATGTTGAAAAGTACTGTGGCATTTGTATATGTTGTATTTTCATTCATTGCTTGTGCACTTTATCTAAATTTTTGTGGAAAAATGGACACGTATATTCATTCGTGTAGCACAGATACTTCCATTACAATATTATTCTTATTTTCTTTGTAGTAATATAAATTTTTACTGAGAAAAATCGGGTGTGCATTGCATGCGTATGTATTAGTTTATGAGCAAAAATACAATGTACATTTCTAAAACTTAAAGAAAGTGCGATAAAATTTCCAGTAATTTTGAAAATAATATCAAAATATAATAAGAGTGCAACGTCTGGGATTTAACTTTTCATGTTTGTTAATGATGTCAGATTATTGCTTTCAAATATGGCATGTTTTTTTTAAAAAAAAATTTAATTCCAGTAAAAAAAAAAGTCAAATGGTTTTATTGTTCAAAAGTTCTTAAGAAGTTTGAGCACCAGAGAGTTCAGAACTGGAATTGATCAGAGAACCTTACACTTAAGAGTCTTGCAAAATTTTAAATGTCCTTATTGGCTAATTATTTTAGTGTTAAAATCATCCATGGAATAAAAATTATTTGATTTTGTGATTTGTATTCTGATCAATAAAGAAACTTTATTTAGTATATAATATTGTAAAAACAGGCAACACTCTCTATACATATTGCCATTCGGTTTTGCCTGTTTTAATAACTGTTATAAGCAAGCATAGCATATGTACTTTTTGTAAACCTGGTCAATAATTGTTTTACCTTATAACATTGAACACCTTGTAATCCTCAACGGATAAGTGTACCCGAAAATTTTTGTAATCTTTTAACCAATAAAGGTTACTTTTGAAAGATAGGAAATGGTGATCATGTGATGTTGTTTATTGGCTTAATATTGTAAAAAACAGGCAACGGAAAAATAAAAAAAAATTATTTTTAATTAATATTAAATAAACCATTAAAATTATATCTTTAGAGTTGCAATTTAAGTAATTTATAATTATATAGTTGTTGTTTGCATGCAGAGCCAACCAGAAGGCGGTGTAAACAGTGTGACTGTCAAAGCCTGCATGATCTATGCCAGTGTTTCTCAATCTTGTGGCACATTTTTCGAAAGAAATTCTTTTTTGCAGCATACCTACATATTGTCATGAAAAAAGTAACTTCCAAATAAATGAAAATAAAAGATAATTTTAACAGAACTTTTAATTTTGAGGTAGAATCCATGACAAATCACACTATTAAATAGAAAAGTGAATCGTAAATGAGTTAATAAAAAAGATACACTTTTAATTATTAAAATTCGCATACATTCAAAAATTTTGTATAAAAAAATCACATACGATTGTTATCTTAAAATAACAAAAACTAAAAATAATATGAACAAATACTTTGATGCCAATCAATAGAATGTTTGTAATGAAATGCCAATTAATGTGAAATATGTAATTGACGTGTTACTAATTCTTGTATATCTGGTTTTATTTTTGACAGAGCAACTCTCAGTTCATACTCGAGATTTTTTTAGATGTGATCACTTACTATTTTTTATGTTAGTGAGAGTTGAAAATTTTAATTCACATAAAAACGATGCTGTTTTAAATAACTTTGGATATTTGTCTCTTAATAATGTCCAAAAAGAATCCAATGGGATTTCCGAATATTTTATATTTAATGTTCAATCAGATGAAAAGAAAAATCAATTTTTCCTCTTCTTTAAGACGAAGATTGAAGTTTGATGTATCATTAACAAAAGGGTTTAGAATCCAGTCATGTTTTCTGTTTGGATCGATGGAAAATATTTATTAATTGCCATCTGAAGCATATCTAAATAGTTTTTCAGCAGTGGTGCAAGAAATTTTCTCTTATGTTTAGGAATTTTTGAGAAAAAGGCTAAACTAATGTTAATATACTTTCATTTCATCCTTGCAAAATTGTATTTAAAATGTTAAGATGCACAAATATATGTTTAAGGTAAGCCAGCTTTGCACATCACACTTCATTGCTTAAATAATCATAATATTTTTAAGCTTTCATAATATTCTTTTTTTCTTCTGCCATACTTGTTTCTTTTTTTTAAAAATATACAAAGTTTTTCTCTTAACTCAAATACATGAGCCAAAACTCTCTTCTCTCGAAAGCCAGCAAACTTCATTATGCAGTAATAAGCAATTATAATTAACTTCCATGCTGTCACATAATTCTTTGAATAATTGTGATTTTATCCAAAACAGTGCTTAATTCTGTGGGAAAAGTTTTAGCTACTAAAGCTGAATAATACAACGTGTGGAAACAATATGATTTTTTTTTTTTTGTTTGCAAACACCCAAAAAACCTTTCTCATATCTGAACAAATACATGTACAGAAATCCCATGATAAGTTTGTATTTTTGAAAAAATTGTTCACACAATTAAATATTTCTCTTCCTGTTCTTCCTGGAAATTCTTGACAAAATAAAAATTGGTTGATAATTGAATCCCTGTTAATGAATTGAACTAATCTCATTAATTGTGCTTTTCTGCTGATATCTGTTGACTTGTCTGCTCGTAGTGCAAAAATTTGACTATTAAGTTTCTGTTGAACATCTTTGATTATATTTTCCGACATATCATTGATTATTTGCTAATAATATTGTTAGAGAGAGGAATTTTTATTAATTTCAGCTTCTTTGCCAAACATACATTTCACAATTATATGACAAGCAGGACCAATTTTTGCAATTAAATGAGGTTTCATCTTTTATGCAATAAGTTGGGCTATTTTATAGGGGGCAATTTTTGCATTGTCAGGTATCCTTATTGCCTTTAGGAATTCTTGAATTTCTTTGGTGTTATTTGTCAATTTTCCAAAATACTTTTTTGTCTTTGGATACCAAATTTGAATGAACTTTTTCCAAATGCTGTTTTAGTTTGATAGGAACCATTACCCCACAACACATAAAAGCAATGGGGAATTTTTGCAAAAACAGAAATTTGAGTAATCTTCACTATATTTTCTTGTACTAATTTTTGAGCTTTTAGCCTGAGATTTATCCATGCTGGTACCGCTGATATTATTAGCCCTGTCAATGGATGTAATATTTATATTTACAGTATTGCTGTCATCTTTAGTTATGTTTGCAATAAAAATTTTTTTTACATCCAATTCTGAATAAGTTTAACATTAATTTTGAGTTGCTTTAATTATTTATAATTAAGAAGTGATTGATATTTTATAAGAATCTATTTGCATATTTATTTGTTTAATAATGTAGACAGATTTCGCTGTGCACAAATTTTCGCGGCATACTAACGTGCTGCGGCATACTCTTTGAGAAACACTAATTCATGCTTTCTGCCAAAATCAGAAAATAAAATATTTTATTACTTGCTAAACGTAATTACTTTTTTTTCTGCCAAAATTCTGTTATTTGAGGGCCCCACCACATCGAAGTAATCTAATTGTAGAAGCACTATTTGTGCTGAGATGTAGATTTTTCAGCTTCATACAATGTTTATGCTTAAATATTTTACAATGTTTTAATCATGTTAATGTGAAATTCAAGAATGATTTCCTTCGTTTGAAATTTTATCTATTGAATCAGAATTCGCAAAAAAGAAACCATTCAAGAAAATATAATTTTTTGCGTTATATGTATTTTATTTTGTTTTCTCAAATATTTATTTAATAAAATTGCGCAAAGCAGTATTTACAGTTTATAAATAAACATAAATAAGTAATTATTTATACATTACTACACAATGCAAACAATTATATTTTATTGTCTTGGAGGTTTTTTTCCTTTTTTGCGAATTCTCATTCAAAATAAATAAAATTTTAACGAAGAGAGTCGTTTATGATTTTATTTACAATAATTACAAAGCAATGCATTTGCAAGTAAGATAGTTTTTTAAAAATATCTAAGTATTTTTATCATGAGTAAACTCATTCCCCCACATGAAACACTTCCTAGTCTCGCTTTTTCTCGGGTCGGCTCTTTCTGCGTCGCTTAGTGCAAGATCCTTGGATAGATTCCATTTCTCACACTTCCGGTGCTCGAACGCTTACGAACTCCCACGCAATAAAATCATTCGATTATTTATTTTCTTTATATAGTTGTAAAGTCTAAAAATATAAAATACTACAGAATGCATATATTTTTACTAAACGTGAGTATGTGTGACTAGCAGTTGTGCAAAAATGCATCTGTATATGATATGATGAAGTATATCTGGATTGTTGCTGAGATAGAATTCATCTCTGATATATATGTATATTCAGAATCACTATATAATAATTAAACTTTTTATAATCAAACTTTAAATACTATAAAATGGTACTGTGATATTAGAGTTGCAACATGAAAAATTATAATCGTTTAATCATTAAATTAATTAGGTTATTAAGTCAAAAACATTTTAAAATCTACATTTAAAAAAAAAAACAATTTAACAAAATATATATATATATACGAAAAGCATTAATGTGAAGAATAGTTAAAATGTGTGTTTAAATCAAATTGAGTGTGTGTTTGCACATGCATATTCGGCATAATCTATTGTAATACAGTGTACAGGCTTACACCTGTATTTATATATGTAATATATGCGGGATTCGAACTCAGACTTTCACACGACCTACAACTCTCAGTGCATCTTATATTGCTGACTCACCTGATCACACACATATTGAAAAGATAAATAACCACCAATATCCGTATTTCGTGCTAAACCAGCACTCAACAAGTTGGTTCAGATTACCATCTCCACACATATGTACAATTAGTACTCAGCTTTATATTAAGATAACCAATCTTCATACTTTAATGAGTGCTGGTTTAGCACGAAATATGTATATTGGTGATTATTTATCTTTTTCAACATGTGTGTGATCAAGTGAGTCAACAATATAAGATGGCACTGAGAGTTGTAGGTCGTGTGAAAGTCTGAGTTTGAATCCCGCATATATTACATATATAAATGCAGGTGTAAGCCTGTACAATGTATTAAAATAGATTATGCAGAATATGCACATGCAAACACACACTCAATTTGATTTAAACACGCATTTTAACTATTCTTCACATTAATGCTTTTCGTATTTTTTTTTTTTTGTTAAATTGTTTTTTTTTTTAATGTAGATTTTAAAATATGTTTTTGATTTAATAACCGAATTAATTTAATGATTAAACAATTATAATTCTTCATGTCGCAGCTCTAATACCACAGTACCTATAAAATTAAGAAATTAAAAAAGAACACAAAAAAAGTGTTTTGTTTTATACTTAATTGCATTCTGTCTTATTCACATCCTTTGTGAAGATTTCTTATAAAATCGGAGTAATTTTTATATTAAGCGTCTGATCGGAACTTTATCCTTATTTCAAAATTATTCTAAAAGAAAAAAAAAAACCTTTCTTTTGATTGACATTAAAAAAAAAAAACCAGGTCAAAAAAATTTAAAATTCCGACAGTTGCCAATGTTACCAATCCACTAGAAAATAGCTGGTGCTGAGAGACAGAAACTTAATTCGCACTGTTGAATTGGCTCAGCACAAATATGTATATACAAAAGCAATAAACAAAAAAGAAAGCAGCTCTGTATTTGCTGACCATCAGCAGGAGCTCAACCACAAATTCGAGCCCTCCAAAGCTGACATTTTATGCACGGAAAGAAACGATATCAAGAGGAAGGTTAAGGAAGCATGTTTCATCACCAGCGATGCCAAATCGATAAACAGAAGAGACACTTGTTTCGCCATTTCTAAAAAATGGATGATATAGGAGGCAATTTGCATACATTTGCATATAACTAATAATATGAAAAGACTATGAATATGCAGCTGCAAGGATTCTGGAAATTAGAATATTTATAAAAAGTCTATAAATTATTAAGTAAAAAAAGTTTCACCGCAACGCATCAGCGTATTATTAATTACAAAGTGAAAATAAAATTGTTATTACTGTATTTTATGTTGGAATTTTCTATCAAAGGTAAGACAATTAGAAAAGATTTAACTAAAACTGACTGACAAGTTATTTTGTGATCTGTAAAGAATCCAGTAAACAAACCTGTTATGTTTTGTAGTCTCCTTAGGACCAGTTCAAGAATACCCGTATTTGTAGCAAATTGTAAATCTAATTTTACATATTTAATATCCCGATCCTAATGCTGTGCCAATTTTAATTAAAAATTATCATTAACATTTTAAAGGCTAATATTGTTTCATATACTAAAGACAATATTAATGCTTATATATTGTGAGATAAGTTTGGAACTACTAAATATAACTTAAATGAACTTTCGCTGCTGAGCACACTGTCGCAAGGGTGCGCTGAAAGCACATTTAGGTTATGTTTAATTAATAGTTTTAAAGTTCTTCTTAACATATAAAAAAATAATTTTGCATATCCATGCATGAAATTTCTTTAAAAAAATTCTAACGTTCAAATATTCATAAGCCAATTTAAATTTAATGACTCTTTTGTTCCTGTTTATTGCATAAATTTTTTTCAAAAGGTGAGCACTTTGTTGCTGATAGTCGCATGTATGCCTGTACACCCAAGCAACATCTAGATTTTATCTTTATTGACAAAAAGACACTAAATCAAAACTCACACAAATATGTCATTGTGAATTGGAATGAGCACCATTGGTGCTTTTTCACAAAGTTTTGGAATTGTGTGCAGTTCAAAAAGATCTTTCTTCAGCTCTTCATCATCTGACATATACAAATTGAAGGAATATGGATATATAATCTGTTTTTCAGAAGTTTCCAGTTGTCCTCTAAAATATTCATCAAATGACATTGATAGTATTTCCAAATGATCCACAATTTCTTCCCATATACTTGGAATTAGAGATTCATCATCATCAACTATTTTTTCAAGTGATGGAAAATTTGAAAGATTCCTTTTTTTTAACTCCTTGACACCAAAGATGTAACTTTTCTTAGAAAGCATTTAACTTTTCCGAGTATTTCAATATGTTTATATTTTTTCCTTGGATAGATACAGTCAGGTCATTCATATGAGTAAAAATATCACTCAAACAGGCTAGTATTTGGTTGATTCTTTGTGATCCAGTTTCTCCAGGCAGATCATAGTCACATTCCTTCAGAAAAGCTTTGATTTCTCCAGTTTGAAAAAATGCATTAAAGCTCTCCCACGTGACAGGCAGTGGACTTCTATGTGGAAAAAAACTGAATGCTCACTTCCAAAATCTTTATAAAGTGACTTAAAGAGATGATGGTTCACAGACAATGTTTTTGATGCCAAAGCATGTCAATGAATAAAATAGTGAGTACCTTGTAAGTGCAGAATCTCTTGTTTCATCAGTTCAAAACATCCTGATTTATTTCCTAACATAGTGGGGGCACTATCGGAATACAGTCATATTTTGCAAAGAAGTCTTTTATGTACTTGAAGACTTCTTTTCCTTTGTGGTTGTTTTCAGATTTTCTTAGAACAGGAAATCTTCCATTTTGACACCATCATGGACATACCTCACTAATATGATGAGTTTACTGCAATTTGCAACATCAGTTGTTTTGTCCAACCAGGGAGAGATTTTCAAGAGACTAGTCTTGATATCTGCAATAACTTGATCCAAAATGTTCAAACTTAAATCACCAATTCAGAACTGAATAACATTATTTGATAATAGTAATAATTTAAGCTTGTTTGAGATTTCTTTTTCCAGAACAATTGTTGCCATTTTTAATGCACATGGTTTTATCACCTCTTCTGCAATTGTATGGGGCTTCTTGGATTTGGCTACTTTATATGCCACATGGTATGAAGCCATCAGCAGTGATTTGACAGCAGATATAAAACCTAATTTTGGAAGGATTGCTTGAAAATCAAAGTGGGCCCCTTTTTGCTCTCAGTGATTGAACATTATGGCTGCAACATCTGCTCCACCAGGCCAGTTGTTGAAGGGTTCCAGAAGCTTAGATGGCTTCATATTTGCATTTGAAAAGACAGCATCACAAAGTATGCATATGGATTTTTGCAGATTATTAGTTATTCCGATGCAAATGAAACCAAACTGCGCATAATCATCATTCCATTTCCTTTTCTTTGACATAATGAAGAGTTAATAATTTAAGAATTATAATTTGGAAAAAAAGTATAAAATTAATTAGAAGAAAAGTAACAATAAATAAAATATTAAGCATAATCACTGTTTATTAGAGGAACAAGAGAAATGAGCACTGCATGAACACAGAAACAACAATGCATTGACTATCACAGCATCATGCATAGGTTTATATACTCTGAAAAACCTTCTAGAACATTCTTAAATATATGTAAGTTTTTTGAGTCATGATCACTTGAATACATTATACAAATAAATGATAAGAAATTAAAATGGAACATAATTTTTGAATATATAGGACAGTACTCTTAATATAAACAAACAAAAAAACTGTAATATTATCTTGTGCAGTACTTCCTGGATTGCCATCTCACATCTTTTGGGGGTACGAATATTCCTGGTTGGGAAACCCTGATTTAAGGAAATGTTCTTATTTTTATTCTGAACATTTCCATGTGTCCTTTAATTTAATTCTTTCTGGATTATTTACCTATGTTCTAAATATGTATTTATCAACATTGTTGGCTTCTGCTTTTCATTAGGTTAGAATTAATAATTGCTTTTAATTTTAAAAGAATTATATTTTTATAATAATGATATAGCTAATAATCATTTTTTAGGTGATTTATTCAATAATAAATTTTATTTATTGAAGCAATTATCCAAATTACTGGTGTAAAATCTCATTGAAATTTGTAGCTATGTATGGATATGATGGGCAAACTGTGTCAGTTGTAATATCTTATTGTCTAGTTTTTCTGCATATCATTAGATGAAGAACTTATATATACATTCACAAATACATATATATATATATATATAAAAATGTAGTCTGTTGAATTAATTTTAGATTTTATCTTTCTCATCCTCTTTTATTATTATAGCAATTCATAAATATGAAATCTTTACATATAATTTAATAGAAAAATGTTCAAGAAAGATATAGTCTGTTCTAATTTGACTTCTTTTTAAATACAAAAAACTTTGTTTTTTTTTTCCATATGTCATAGTATCGGCAGGGAGGCGAACCCACAACCGTCTGCAACCAACTACTTGCTTGTAAGATAGCTGTGATGAACTCTCGGCTTTGTTTTAAAGTATAATTATTACATTTTTTGTGTATGTGGGATTGTCACCTATTTAGGTCCATAAATCATGTACCACAACTTGCAGGCCACATGCAGCCTGAGGTGAGAGTTTGCACTACCAGCCTAGTGATTTTAATTTTTTTCAAATAAAAAAAATAAAATAAAATAACAACTTGAATAGAATGCTTATTTGATATTTTAATTCTGTCACTAATTGGGAATCTGAATGTTGATATCACAGAATACCCACATATTTTTACAAATTTAATGTGTTAAACATGCATTCCTTTCATCCAATGAGTCATTTATTTTCTTAGCACTCATGATAAAAGTGCAAGCAATTAGTTCTGTACAGTTATAGTTAGTTCATCTGTTAAGATCTGAACCTCAGATAAATATATTTTTTTAATACTGTCCTGGATTATTTAAAGATGGAAAGCCATATGGTGATCAGTATAAACTAATATGCCTAAAAATAATTCAGGATATAAGTGCTCATTTGCTTGGCCCTGGTGATGCAAATGAACCTAATAAAAGAATTTTCTAAGTTCTCAAATTAGCTTAATTTCTACCTTAGTCATAGTTTGCTATGGCTTTGTTTCTTCTGACCATTTAGTTTGACATTTGTGTCAGTAGTAAGATATTTCATGCTTCCTATTTATATGCATTATTATACATTTGTTTTTGTGTTTATTTATTGAGTAGAATGAAATAAAATCCCAAAACTATCATTTTAGTAGACATATTACAAAACCCGGTAGTTTATAATGAAAAACTGTTCACATGGGGAAGTATATTATTGTATGTAAAATATCCATATTTCAATTTCTCATGGCAGAAAAGCTGATATTTAGCATCATCTTATCAATAGAAATTCGTAATTCAAACTTCAAGTGCATGATATAATGCAATTTTAATGACATAAAAGGATTCTAAATATTATTTGATTTTTATTAAATTGTCATAGCATAAAACAATGCCAGCCATTTATTTTTTTAGACTATAATATAAAAACTTAATACCTTGATATACATAGGGTTCTAGAAAAAAGATGACTGGGTTTCTTTACAAATTGACCGAAATGCCACCTGTGAATTAATGCATGTATATTATAGCAACATAATTTAACTATATGCCACAAAACTTATAGAATGTTGGGAAGATGTGTTACGATATGAAATGGTACAGAATGTTTTGAATCTTTGTAAAAAACCCTTGATGAAACAATGCACTTTTATTTTAAATCGGGAAAAATTGCTACCAAAGTGTTTGACATGATTCACACTATATATTGCTATCAAACCATGTGTCACAAGGATGTTTTTAAGATTCCATGATGGTAGGAAGAATTTGAAGATACATAAAAAAACAACTGGAAACAAAGAACACGCATGAAAGTTTTTAAGATTATTCAAACTGATTGCTGTATGTCTGTCAAACTCATTGACATTTCCAAAACCATTATTGCAATTTAATGGGAAGACAAAAAAGCAGAAAGTAGTGTTCATGGGCCCTATGCCCACTTGTTGATATTTGACTAAATTCTGCCAGAGTAAGACCTGCAGAAATATATGAAGAATTTCAATTGCAAATCTTATAAGTTGTCATTCTGTCATTTATTCAATTTTCATGCACTTCCTAATTTCCAATCTACTTGAAACTCCTCACACATCTATATTTCTGATGACAATGCATGTTTTAGAGGTTTCAAATAATTTAACTTCATGAAAATAAAATTTGTATGCAATTCATTTTAAACATGCACAATTTCGTCTTTTTTATTTTATTTAGCTTCATATATAAAACTGAAAAGTAAAAAGTATAAACAAAATTTTTTAAAGAAACACTATTATTCTCATAAATGGACTAAAAAATACATTTTCTTCAGCTTTCATAGTATTCTTTATATTATGTGACCAAAACTGAAAATGTGGGTTGCTGATATTTAGAAATAGATTTAGTCATACTTACTAATACATTCTATGGGCTTTTTATCATCCAAGAAATACTATGTAACATTTTAAACTTAACATTCTTCATCATTTGATAATGTATATATATATATGAAAAAATATATTTAACCATTTCAAATTCTGATATTTTCTATTGTTCTTGAAGATGCTCCGCCTTTCACTTCTGTCTAAAATTTTTACTTTATATTAAAACTCAATAGATTGTATTTGATTTCTTTTTAATTTAATTTTATAAATGAATAATATTCTAAAACTCATATTTGAACTTTGTAAATATTTAAAACTGACTTGTAAATAAGAACATTAACATCACCAATGTTGTTAATGTAAAACTTTTAGAAAATGAACACATTCTTTTTTATTTTTAAGTTTTTTTTAATGCAAACAAACAACAGTGAATTTGGAATAAATCTATGAAATGCTGCTTTAAAATCTGATATTTCTTTTGTAATTATTAAAATATTTGAAAAAATTCTAATACCATGTCAATTTTGATATTATGCGATGAGTTTCACATAAAATATGATCAAGAAACAAGGAATGCCCATAAAAGAAATATTTCCTTTGATAATAGGATAAAGACTATTGACATTTTCTGATTGTTTGTAAAATACTGACCTCTTCAGATTTTTTTCAATTAAAAAAAATCAATAAAAGCACTATGGCCAAACTATATTATATAAAAAATATTATGCTAATATGAGTTACAGTAGTGATAAAACTGATCTAAAGCAGCAGAACTTCCATGCTTTTTTTGTAGGAAACACTGATTTTATGCAAATTGAGTTATCAAGTTAATTTCTATTTATGTAAAATGTAATTAAAAATATTACTAAAAATGAGTGCTACAAGCTTTGATTTATTTATTACTTTTTAGTTGCATTTATTTGAATAAAATCATTTCTATAATATATATTTCTGTTTTTCTTTTTAAATTGTGAAAAGAGCTCTGAAGAAGACTGTTGGGTAGTTGAAACTGTTATCTATTTTTGAAAGTATGGAATAATAAAATGTTAGTGTATATTGTGTATACAGCATATGAGAAATTATTATTATTGTTTATAAATATGAGTACCATGGATAATCCTTATCAAAGTAATTTTCTAGATAGAATTTTATAATTCAGAGATGTCCAGAGAAGCTACTTAAAAATTTTCTTGAATACTTCTGTCTTTTATCATGTTTACAAAGGAAAATGAAGTACCGGTTGTAACTTTCCCAATGCCTCGTTTCTTCAACTATTGTTAAATAACTGCACAGGTCTTGTAATACGCCTTACGAAATCTATCATTAATTTTAAAACAAAACTCTGATTAATCCATTTTAACAGTTTGTGAATATTCTTGGAATAAATAGAAAGAAGGATAAATTTTAAAAATTTTTTTATTTTGCACATTTTTAACATCTGTTATGTTCCCAATTTTTAGAGATTTAATGCTGTGTGGTTTAGTCTCTTCATTTTCTGTGTCAAAATTTTCTTGGCTGGTTAAAACCAACCGTTTACCCTTATCTTCATCTAAACAAGTAACTTTATTGCATATGAGAAATTTTTTGAAGTTGTTTATTTATTTCTTTCATCATCATCATCATTATCAATCCACTGCAGGATGAAGGTCTCTCCAAGTTTAATCCATCTTCTCCGATCTTTAGCTTCTCTTCTCCACATCACCCCTACACATTTTCTTATTTCATCCATCCATCTTACATGTGGTCTCCTTCTAGGTCTTTTACAATCTCTTGGAATCCAGTTTAAAATTTCAATTGTCCATCTATTATCATCTCTTCTAGCAATATGTCCAGCCCAACTCCACTTCAATCTTTTAATTTTTTCAATGAGGTCAGTAACACCTGTTTGTTCTCTTACCCATACATTGCGTTTTCGATCTCTTCTTGTTACTCCCAACATACATCTCTCCATACTTCTTTGAGTGGTCTGAAGTCTCTGTATTGATCTTCTATTAAGTGTCCAAGTCTCAGATCCATAAGTAAGAACTGGTAAAACACATTTGTTAAAAACCTTTCTTTTCAAACACATAGGCATATTTTCTTTTAATATCAAGTTATTTCTACCAAAAGCACTCCAACCAAGTTTAATTCTATGATTAATTTCCTCTATTATGTTTCCATCTGTATTAATAATCTGACCAAGGTATTTGTAACTCTTAACTTCTTCTAATTCATCATAATCAATCTTTATTTTCATATTTTGAGCAAATCGATTAAACATTACTTTAGTCTTTTTAACATTTATCTTTAGTCCTACTTTCCTACTTTCATCTGATAACTCCTGCAACATTTCCTGCAGCTCGGAAGCATTATTTGCAAAAACAACTACATCATCTGCGAAATCTAAATGACTTAAATAATCTCCATTTACTTTCACTCCTTTAGTTTCCCATTTTAATCCACAAAATACTTCTTGCAGCACTGCTGTAAAAAGTTTTGGAGATATGGAGTCACCTTGTCTTACACCTTTCTCAATGTTGACTTTCCCAGTATCATTATGTAATCTAATTGCATGCATATACAATTAACTAGAATATTATTTTTAAAAAATCAATTGTTAGCTTGAAAATGATATTTATTGTTATAAAATCTCTCATATGCTTATTTCAAAAGTCTGATATAATCTCCAATGAAGATTTTTATTCCGCTACAATCAACATAATCTTGGGTTCACCTCAAAAGTATTTTATAATATGTGATAATAGGTTGGACTATTTCCATCACATATTATTATATGTTGAATGTCTAGAAAATTTTAAACTTTATTTAAACTTTTGGTAAACAGCGCCTCTAGCGGCGACAGTACAGTCTGCAAAACACGACCCTATTTTTTTTTAATCATACATTGTAATTATCTTAAGTTTCTTTTATCTTTAATTGTTTGTGCTATTTTGAATTATGTATTTATGTACAAGATCCAATTTTGGAAGAAAGATAAATGAACAACTTTGACCTTTTTACTATTTACAATTTAAAATAAATGATGCCTTGATGAAATGATAGTACACAGACAGTTGAAATCTTAATCAGGGTTCCAAAAGATTGTAAAAGACCTAGAAAAACACCACATGTGAGGTGGATGGATGAAATAAGGAAGTTTACTGGATTAGTGTGGAAAAGAAAGACTGGAAATTAAAAAAAATTCTTGATGATGATTTAAATAATTTTTTTCCCCCAATAAACCACTATTTTAAAACTGAATATATATATACAGTTAAGTTATTTAATCAAAATGTTAAATTTAATGCTAAAATATCACATGATCACCATTTCTTATGTGTACACAACCTATTAAAGCTCTTGCAGCTTTCTCCATATAATAGTGCCACTTAGTGCAAGCCACGGCAATCAATGGATTTTAGAATATTTGTGCATGACTAGGTACTAGATAGGGATTTTGATGCACAAGCCTTTAGCATATTTACTGTAAGGAATATAATGTTGATTTTCATTTTTCTATTTAATTTTAAATAGGCTTATTAATAAATCCAAAATTAAGCCTTATGTAAAAAACTAAGAATGTGTGTAATTTAGAAATGTGGTGATTATGAATACTATTCAATATATTATGATGAGACTAAAGCTAATTTGAATGCAAGAATCAAACAAACCATTCATCATCCAACCATTTGAAAACCAACCCTAACTGTGCTTCTTGCTTTTTTTTTAATAGTGAAAATGATCAGGTCATGTGTTTAGTTCTAATAATGTTAGTGTTCTAAATGAAGATAGGAATTACTGTATAAATTGAAAATAAAGGAGGCTTGGTTCATAAAGTATTTTAAGACACACTTTTTAACCAATGCTTCATCAACAACTAATTAAGTTAATGTTGTTGCTTTAATAAATAATTCAATCTATACTCATCAGTATTGTTTTAATATTAGGCTTGAGGATGGCACAGAATTTTTGAAAGCTTGCTTGGTGATTTTGGAAGGTAAAACTAAATTTCACTTCCCATCATTCATATATGATCATTTGTATACATTAAGAGGAAATTGGTTGCTATTTATTAAGTATATAAAATGCAAAGACATTGTAAGGTGTCTTCAAAAGATTTTTTTCATTAGGCTTAAATGGTATAAGTAGATTGCTGGTTCAGCTTCAATAGGTCATATCCCTCCAATCTGTGCTCTTATAATTTTACAAATGTATTTTTTGTTTTTATAGTTGACGCTTTTGATACTCATATGATTAATTAATCCAGGATCTTTATTTTGTAAACAACAACAATTAGGTTTTCATATATTGAAATGAATCAGTTATGGGTCAACCATGTATAGCTATGTGATTCTGACCTGAAAAGCATTCCAAATTTATTGTTCATATTCAACCCACAGATTTTGGATATGGCATATCAAGCATACTTTTCATTTTTAGTTTTAGAAACTGTGATAACATATCGAGGGATCACTGCATGGAGAACAACTTTCTTCATGTTGAAACATTCTTTAAAAAACAACATTGGATGCAAATTAGGAGACTATAGATGGAAATGAGAGCAATTACAGCCCTAAACTTGCCATAACTAGCTGATTGTTCTGCTATATGCCATTCAAATATTAGACAATTCATCTGATGCATCAAAATATTGGTCATTGATGCTCAATCTTGGCCACTTGCTCTTCTATTGTTATTAAAGATAACAAAGGTCATTAGTGTTATTATAATTTTTTTTTGTTCCTTTTGTCTTTTTATACCATTTGTGATAGTAGGACAAATATCTAAATGTACTATTATTAATTTAATGTGTGTAGCCACATGTATCGGTTATATGAGATTAGCTGAAGGGAGCTTGAAAGTTTGTGTTCAAATCCCCTATATTAAATTTAAACTCTTAAGTATATGAATTATGCTTGTATTTCAAAAATATTATTATTAATTTATAATACTTTTGGTGCGAAATTATTTTTTATAAATTTGCAATTAGTTTTAAAATTCTTTAATTATCACTCCTTACAACTCTATAAAATTAAAAACTTCGTATTTTCTCCCCTCTTCTTGCAAATAGATTATTTTACCACTGCCTTTACAACCTGACCACCCCTCTTTTTTTTTATATTTGTAACTTGCTTGCTTCCCTCTGAAATACCTTCCAGCCTATTTAAATTAAGAGTTGTTTAACATAATCCACTCAGTTGATTTGTATTGATTCTATTTAACTTTTTTTTTTTAAAAGTGCATAAAAAAATTAAATTCGTCATGTTTAAAATTGCAGATATGGCAGATGGCTCGAAGAGTTCTCGGCTGACCATTAAACCACTGTGTGAAGATGAGCCAACGATAAACTACAAAGACTTGCTGTCACCGTTTCAAAAGGAAAAGTTTATTTACTACTTCAGTAAATTTTTTGGTAAGTATTGCTTCGAACTTTTAACCTCACTATTCGTAGTTAATTGAAGTTTTAAGATGAAATTAAAATTTAGAACAGAAATAGCTTTGTATATAGTCGATAGGATATTACGAGAACACGTATAAAGGAAATAGCCCTGACATACTTATATCAATTAAAATAATAACTACTGCATTATGTTTAAAATTTATTTTTAAGCTTTTTATAGCCGCTGTTTGTGTAGATGTATGTCACATGGGCATATATGCTTCTAAAATATCGTATTCGGGTTTATAAATATCTACTGTATGAAAATATGAGTTTTGATATCTTCTAATGAAATTGTTGCTTTTACAGTTACAACTTACTCATTATAAAACTAATAAATATTTCATTTATCTTCCATGCAATTTACATTTAGTGTTATATATATATTAAATTTTATTCTTGTCTTATGCCTATTATTATGAATACCATTTTATTATATTTATGCATAGGAATGCATACAATTTATGTGCTGATTAGCTTAATTAGTACAAATAAAAATTATTCAACTGTTTGAACGACGCTATATAATGTGAATGCAAGTAGCCTTTTTTAATACAGGATAATAAAATGGTTTATTGCTTTGTAATTTTTAAAACGTTTGAGCACCGGAAATGATAGAATTAGCCACACACAATTCATGGATTTTGACCTCCGGAATCTGGCATTCTCACATTGAACCAAAGCCATGCACTATTTCTATTTTATATGGGTTTTACTGATAAAAGGGCCCATTAATTAATGGTCATGATAATTTTTAGTTACATCATAACAACTTTAGAGGTAATTACTCAAGCTTACCTTGACAGAGAATGCAATATGTAAAACAGTTTGCGCGTGTCTGAAAAGTTGTAATAATGGCATTTTATTTGTAATTGTATGTTAGACTATTTCCATCCTCCAGAATTTATTGTTAAATGCCTAGAAAAGTTCAAACTTTACTCAAACTTTTCAAATACATTCAGCTGTTACATAGGCTAATATATAATACAACATTTCGATTGATATTACCCCCCTCTTTTCTTAAGGTGTTGTTGGCTTGAACAATAACAGTACTGGCGTGGGAATCAAATCCGGAAATCCTTTAGACTTGTTAATACTGAGCATCACCTTAAATTCAGTATTCTGAAGTCCCTAGGTTCAATTCCCATCCTAATATTATCATTGGTCAGGCCACGAACACATGGAAAATAGGAGAATAATAGCACTCTAAATACTGTTATATACTAATCTGTGTATATTTAACTACCACTTGAATGCAAGTTTAAATAAAATTTTATTTTTTTACTAAAGACATTTAGCATAATTCTAGATGATGAAAGCAGTCCAATTTATGATTGTAAGTAAATAGTTTTATTAACCTGCAGTCAGCTCTATTAAGGAAGTAAATCTATTTTTTTAAAGTTTTTATGATATGATGTTGAAATATAATCATTATCATGAAAAAGTTGATTATGCTATTTTTCAAATGCATTGAAAATAATATATAATCCAATCAATAAACTACGAAATATTTACTCACCAATTTATTTAGTAGAGTCAACTATATTGACACACATCAAAAGCTAAAATATTGTTCTGATGGATTTTAAACATCAATGCCATTGTTTTGTGGAACAGAATAGCACTCTACACCAAGGAAATCAACTACAATTCAATAATCTGTCATCTCTGCACCTGTAGGTATAAAACACCACATCCTACCAGTAGTAAAGGCTGTATCACCTTACAATTTGCTGTCAACATGTCTGTCATCTCACAAATATGGATTACTTTGGGGCTGACACTATCCACTCATGACTATATTCATTTAACAACCAGTATTTGATCTTTGACAATGGCCTAGGTAATTGAAAAAAGAGCGACATTTTCTTAAGAAATTGTCAGCTACCTGAAAATTCTTTCAAACTTTATGTTATTATGGATATAGTAGCTGAGTGGATTAATTACATATCACAATATTCCCTATTTCTTTTTACTAATTCTGTTTGTTTATGTTATTTATTTAGCACATGACTTTTCTTTTTAGACAGCGTAAGTATTAACAAAATATCATAGAAGAACTTCTATGGATTCCAACATGAAGATAGATCCATTAGAGGCTTTATCAAATACTTGGCTTTGTCTACTATAGCCATAGATTGACAGTTATTAATTATGTGGTCCCTTTGTGTTTGTTCACATTTGCAGTGGATATTAAAATCCATTTGTGAAAGAGATTAGTGCAATGATTATGGGTTGTCCTAAAATATGTTGATGAGTCTTTAATTACATCTAGGAAAATTAAATCCAGCTGCCATTATTATTCGATCTGGAAAAAAAAAATTGTTAAGTATTTCATAAGAATTCCATTTTTTATATCATAATTTTTTTTATTATAGTTTCTTGATGGACATCCAAAAACAGGATCTTGATTTTTAAATGAGGCTTAGATAATGAAATTATATTTTGAGTTATTGACAAGTCTGATTTGTTTAACAGCTTTTTATGCATCTTCTGTTAAGTGACCTCACTTCTGATATGTAGTGAATGACAAAGACGTCATTAAATATGTAAATACATAAACAGTTAGTTGTTGATGCGATTCTAATAAAGTGCTTTTGGTACAAAAATTTAGAATGGTCAAAAATCAGTATTCCTTGTGAGAAGGTCAGTTTTACTTATCAAGAAACAGTCTACAATATTTTATAAGTTATCCTTCACTTCCTTTCTGTTAGTTTTTAATCGCAAAAGATAAATTCAGAAATCTAAACTGGATATTAAAACAGGCAAAAACTCACTATATGTATTGCTACACAGTAAGCTAATCAACGGATGCCAGAAGGCTTGTGCATAAAATCCCATCTAGTGATACTTATCCTTAAAATCTAAACTGGATGAAAAAAATCATTTATCTGTAAGTGTAGAAAATATTCAGACAAATGTTTAAAAAAAGATTCAAATAATCATCTATTTATATAAGATCTGTTGTATCACGAAGTAATAATATTATTCTAAAACTTATTTATTCCATATCTTTAATATATGATGAAAATCCATTTTTCAAGGATTAAATAACATCAGTTTCGCAAAGATTAAAGAACTAAGTTATCCTATGTCTCTGCAAAACCATATCTGATTTAATATCTCATTATAATATTAAAAAGTGCTATCCGTATCTAATGTCAAAATTTTCAACCATTATAGATGTATTAATTAACATATCACTTGGTTTTTAGTAAGTCTTTATTACAGTAACATAAGCCTAATATAATTGAAATTTTAAAAAAAATTAAAAAAGAGAGATACAGAATTTCTTCTCTGAGATTCATTTGGATTTTTTAGTCATTTCGTTGCATAATATATATCCCTTTTTTTTTTTTATCACTTGTCTTTCAGAACATTTTTTTCTATCCAGTTATTTATTTATTGAAAACAGATAGCTTTGAAGAGCTAGAGAAAAAAAATTAAATCAATTGATGAAAAACATTTTCGTGGCTACTGATAAATAGTCCACTATTTAATTTTACACATTGTGATTTCTAACTTTGAAGCTGTATAAATCTTTGCTGATGGAGTAGAAGTGAAAAGCTTACTTGCATATAGTTCTCAAATCACTACTAACTTCCGCATTTCGCTTAAACGTACAAAGAAATCTTGCCAACAAAAACGGCATATTCTATTTTTTTCTAAAAGATTAAAAATATTTTCACGTACAGTATATATATAAGAATTTTTTTGATAATTTTTTTTTAGGAAATTAGATGCAAGTAAACTTTTTTGTTTTGAAGTAATAAATATTTATCATTTTTACACACAAAACATTTTTTAATTGTGGGAATATATTTAGTTGTTTTAATTTTTTTATTTTTTTAAAAAAAAAAGAAAACAAAGCTATAAAAGAAAATTTATGTTTTTAAAATTAATATATATTATAATTGACATTTTTTTTTAAAAGCCTTGAATTGAAAAAAAAATATTATTATTATTGAAAAACAAGTTAAGCTACACATTTCCTGATTTTAGATATGGGACATATCAATGTCATTTAACTGCTTTCATGTGATTGGTGTATGAGCAAAAAATAATAATAATAAACGAGTTTATAGAATTTATACATAGAAAGCATGTCATAAAGAATAATAATAATTTCTATATATTTCCAGTATACTTCTGTTTAAAATTAAACAAACAAAAATGAATATTAGTGTTTCATATATTAATTTAATTGTACAATAGTTATTTAATTGCTTTCATGAAATATGTATTTTGAGTAATATTGTAGACTATAGTTTAGCGTGAAGTCGCAATACTTAGTGTATTTGATCCAACTTTATTTAGATATAACATCATAATATGTATATATTGTTTACTGAATCATGTTGGGTATTTTTCAAAATGTATCTATATATTTATATGACTTACTTTTTTATGTATATAGTAGCGTATGTATAATTAAGATTATAGTATAAACAAAGATTTAAAAAAATAATTATGTAATTAATAATAAATTGAGAGAGCACATTTACACATATATCTAACTGGGTGAGTGTTCAATCATTTACATTATCCCCAAAACTAAACATAATAAAAAACTGACTGTACTGTATCATTTTTTAAAATAAAATAAATATCGAAGTATCAATCTTTCATCATAATTAACATATTCTGGATATCCTTTTTTATTCAATAACGTTTTCTTACTTACAGAAATATAACAAACGTCTCGTTTTTAGCAGACTATATAGCCTTTCTAATTATTTTGAAGTTTTTATTTTCGTACTCTTCTTGTCATTACCCACTTAGATTTTCGATTAATCTTTTCAAATTTTAACCTTCTGGTGTAATAAGAATATTTTACACCTTTTTTTTTCCTGCACTTGCTAAATCAATAACTTTTATCATTTAAAAAGATACTTTGATTTGTCTTAAATTTCATAAAACTTTTAGTTTTATTTGTACTTAGAAAATATTTCATTAGGTAACAAAAATTGGAATGGGTAAAAAAAAATGCATAACTTAAAGCAGGGGTCCCCAACCCTATGCCCGCGGACACCATGGTGCCCGCAGACGATTTTACATGCGCCCGCCGCTATCCGAACATGATAAAAAATTATTTATCTGATACAAATAAATTTAATTTTTAAAATTTCTTTTAAATTACTGTATTATATTGTAATCAAATTGTAGGGCATACTATACTTTTACAGCGTAAAAATATAAACATTAATTTTATGTTAAAATTTTATTTTTGAAATAAATATTTTTTTGTACATTATGTGTATTATTAACAATATACAACTACAAATTTACATTGAAAAAATAAATGATGCCCACCATATGGTTGAAAAAAATAAATGGTGCCCGCCACCTGGCCGGTATTATAGAATGTGCTCTTAAGTGCAAAAAGGTTGGGGACCCCTGACTTAAAGAAACGTCATTAATTTCCATTTTTGTTTCTTTGTAATTACTAATGAATTTATATATGTTTTATAAAGCAGTTTATGTTTTATATTAATATTATGTTTATAAATTGTTGAATTTTAGTAAGTCTTATTTTTCTATTTATTTTACCTACATCTCTACATTCTTGGCAGCAGTTGTATAAATTTGTATCATATCACGTAATTATTTTATTATTCACTTTAATTTTTATATTTATTAAACGATATTATTGCTGTTATTGTATTTGTATCTATTAAAATTTGTATTAAGCATACTTTGATAAACTTTATTTTATACAAATTGGTCATTCATATTTAGTTGTTCTAGATTTTTATTTTAAAGCAATTTATACATTTTTATTAACTTTATTCTCATATTTTCATTATAACTAATTTTATTTTTGCTTTTATTATTTTTGAGTTCATTATTTATTTATTACTTAATTTTTAAGAAGAATCATTTAAATTAGTTTTTTTTTTTTAATTATATTTATTTTTAAATTTGCAGTCTTTTTTTTTTTTTTATATGTCAAAGCATTGGCTGGGAAGTGAACCCGGACCCGGCTGCTTGGAAAGCAGCTATGCTAACCGCTGGGCCACCAACGCTTTATATTTTACTTTTTTATTCTATTTATTAATATTTTCATTTTATGCTTATATATATATAAATGATAATTTGTAAAACAACAGTGATTTTTTTTTTTACTTAAGATTCAATGTATATTCTATTATGTAAACATTTTTGTGTTACGTTTATATCCATAAAATTTATAACCTTGTTAATTTCATTTTCAAATGTAAATTCAGTATTAGGTCTATTACTAACACCATTATAGAATTTCTTTTTTATGTTTTCTTTAAAAATCATCTCATTTTTTACATATTGCTTAATGTTTTTTGTTTAAAATGTTATATATATATATATTTGATTTATCCCTTATAAATCAGTGAATCAGGCATTAAAATAATTTTATTTTTATATTTTTTTTGCCTAAAATTTGTTTTTAAACTGAAAAATTACGTTTTAATTTTTTTATTCAAAAAATATTTTTCTGTAGTAATTAAATGATTTTAATCTGTTTCACTGATATCAAGTTTTATAAAATACATTTTTTATTGTTATGTAGTACTGTGTTCCCCCCAAAATAAGATCTAACCTGAAAATAAGCCCTAGTATGATTTTTCGGGATGCTTATAAATAAGCCATACTCCAAATATAAACACTAGTTAAGATTGTCAGCCTGTTGAAACATAAATGGACATATTGAATTATAAAGTAATGAATGTATAGATAAATAATAATATTGACATTAATGAATAATATAAATTGCATGGTTCTTTTATATTTTCCCATTGATCATTTTCGACAAACGTAATTCTACCTGTATTGAGAAACAATTTATAATTTCATTTATATATTTTTAGCTATTTATTTTATTTAATAATTAGATTTAGAATGCTTGATTTAGTTTTAGAGTTTTATCACAGTAGCTTTTAAATATTCAAGCTAAAAGAAAACTTCATTTGATTTGTTAAACATTTTTCTTCCTCCTAAAAAATAATGGAAGTGATTTTAATAATTAAAGTTTAGCTTAAGATAAGTTGTCAATCTTTCGCCTAAAAATTTTTTTTATAAAAAATACCCAAGTAGGGTTATTACTAAGAATTTGGAAAATTTCCAATGTGTGCACAATTCAATATGCTATATGTTGTAATAGATTTAATATGCATGTGTGAAATGAAACATTTTCTGAATTTTTATACTTGAATTTTTTGTTGCTTTTCTGTGGACAAATCATTCTTAACTAGAATCATTTGTGTTACCACTTCTCTCTCGCAAGTCTCCAATTAACCTTTGATTTAATGGTAAATTTAAATGGAATAATATTCCGATTGCCAGAAAAGATGAGTGCAAAAAGAAATAACTATTCCAGCAAGTTCAAGAACGGAATTGTGGGAGACTCCCAGGGTAAGAGTCTCACAGCTTTCTGTAAAGAGAAGTATTTGAATAAATGTACATTTTTGTACTTGAATAAATATAGATGTTTGTACATGAAAAAATAAGACATCCACTGAAAGTAAGTCCTACGGTATCTTTTGGAGCAAAAATTAATATAAGATCCAGTATTATTTTTGGGGAAACACCTATTATCAATTTTAAAGAAATTGTTATTTTTAGTCTAAGCATTGTATGTTTAATATATGTAAATATAAAAATATAAAGACAATTGGAAATACTAAAATATGTATCTTTACTATTTATGATAGATTTGGTAAAACATTTATTTATTTTTGATAAACTATATATAAAGTCTGGTTTTTTTTAAAAAAATTCATATTGTATTATAAAATTGTTTGTCAAGAATGGTAATTTCAAAGAAAGAATTATAAAGGAAACAGTACACATTAAAAAGTTAAAACCAAGTTAAAATATTTAAAAGACAAAGCTTCATTCATTTTAACAAAAATCTTTTAATAATTTTATTATTCAAATAGTACATTAATTTTAAAATATACAACATAAAGATAACATTATATAAAAATATATTTTGAGTGGTATAATAATTTAAATTATAATAAAAAAATAAATTATATATAATTAGTATTTTTTATTTTGTATATGGTTATGTTATTTGAATAATTTATTTAATACATGTATATATTTGTGTGTGTAAATATTGATAATCATAAATTTTAAGCTTTTTAATGCTTAGTAATTATTGTGTTTCTCCAAAAATAAAATCAGATTTTTGCTCTAAAAGTCAGCATAGGGCTTATTTTCAGGGGATGTTGTATTTTTTCATGTACAAAAATATACATTTTTTCTAGTACTTCTTCTCTTTACAGAAAGGTGTAAAATTCTTACCATGGGAACCCTCCACAATTCTTATACTCACCAGAATAACTCATCTTATCTAGTGATAACAAAAATGATTACAATTAAGAAAGGTTTGTCTACATAAAAGAAACAAAAAATTCAGAAAATGTTTCTGTATTCTTTTCAGTGGTATACACTTGAAAGCAAGTTAATATTTTAAATCTCTTAAAGATAAAGCAAATTACAAAATAAACATTGTGCTTACTTCAGCGTACTTATTGAGATCTGAAAGGTACAGTCTTTATAGTACATCTCAAATTGCTTGAAATAACTAAGCTACTCTTCTAATACTACCACATAAGTACAAAGCTTATTATTAAACAAGAAGTCTTAAAGTATTAATTTTTAAAATTTACATCAATGTTATCTCTTTTTTTAATTTTTTCTTCTTCTCATGTGTCATAGCATCAGCCGGGAAGTGAACCCGCTAACCCAGGACAACTGCTTGTAAAGCAGCTGTCACTGACCTCTCGACCACCAATGCTTGACTCTTTTTTTAATTGAAAGAAAATACTATGGAAAAGACAAGTTTGAACAATTAACTAAGCTCTATCTAAAATATTTTTGGCCTCATGTTGACATATTACCATGGGAAGGTATTTATTGTATATCCAAAGTAAATGATTAGTCTATATTCTATTTAAACCAACTATAATGCTTGGTTATCATTCTCATAGAGTTATACTTTAATTGTACAAAAGAAATTATTTTGTTGTATCATATTTGTATTCCAATAAATACGTTATTATTATTATTATTATTATTATTATTATTATTATTATTATTATTTTTTTTTAAAAAAAAAACTTTTCTTTAGAAGAAGAATGATAATTTAACTTAAGCTAAAAACTTTGATTACTATAATCACTTCCATTATTTATAATCTTTTAGGAGGGAAAAAGAGTTTAAGGAAATCAAACTAATTTTTCCTTTATCATGAATATTTAAATGCTACCATGATGAAAGTCTAAAACTAAATTGAGCATTTTAAATCTAAGTATTAAATATAAATAAGTACCTAAAAATATACAAATGAAATTATAAATGGCCCTATATACTGACTTGAGGTTGATAAATTATTTTTTTGTTCAGGTAGAATTACATTTATCGAAAATGATCTATGGAAAATACAAAAGTACAATTTAATTTATTTCAACTTTTATCCAAAGCATTAATGTCAATAATCATTATTTGTATATTCATTACTTTATAATCCAATACATCTGATGATATTAACTAGATCTTATATTATAAGTATTCTTAAAAAATCATGCTAGGACTTATTTTCTGGTTAGGACTTATTTTTGGCTAAACATGATATATTAAAGATTATATATTTTGTTAAATATTCCAATAATGTGTAAATATTTTGAGGTTTGCAAACTTAGATTTTTAGATTTGTATAATTACTTATCATCTTCATTGTTATTTTCAATCTTTTTTGTAATTATTTGAAGATGACCAACATGAAAATATTATAGTAAAAAGAGTATTTATTTTTATAGTTTTATAGATATTCATAACTGAAAACAAAATATAAGTTTACAAATTAAAATCATTCTTGTGAATAGTAAATAAATGAAAGACATTGTAAAACAATGGCTTTGTTATTTTGCAACTGCCAATAAAAATATATTGCAAATTAAAAACCCCAAAGAATTATTGTTAAGAAAACATAAAACAATGAAATTTTGTTTTAAAATTTAGAATTCTATTTATATTTAATAAAAAATTACAAAAAAAATAACTGTTTCTGTAATTATGGAGATATTTATTTTTAATAAACAACTTTGTGCTTTCCATTATAGTTTTTTTGACTTGTCTTTTTGTAAAAGCAAATATTTTTGAATAAAATCTAAATCTAATTATAGTATTCTTGTAAAAAAAATATTACAACGATATATTTCAAAACTTAACAAACTTTGGAAAATATATATTTTCATTTTTGAAATCTAAACAAAAAAGCACAAACATTTTCAAAAACTCTTACGAAGTGTTCTTCAGTTGAGAAAAAAGAAACTACCAATCAGAAGCTTTAGAAGCCATTTGTATTAGGTTTCTTTGTACAATATTGACATCTCGTGATTCTTTTTGAAATTAATAAATCAATATATATATATTAGTTTTTGCCATCAAATGAACGTAAAACCAGCAAATGAATTCTAAAGACAGCTACAAGAGAGTGAACTTAAGCTGAAGCACCCAATATCTTATCAGTGCATCACGATCCCTAATCAGATTGGAGAAAGTTAGCAGATGGATGGAAATTTATAATTTATATATATATTGTGTCAATAAAGGGAAAAACATTATATCAAACATTGAACATTTGAAATTTTATCATACTTTTATTAAAGATATCAACATCTCAATAACTGGATTTCATATGCAATTTTGTAATTTCTGCATATCCAGTTATTTAAAATCAATCTTTCTGTTTCTGCTTAGGAATGTGCATTTATCAAACACTCAATCTATCTTATCGAACATATATTTTTGTTTCATTTTCAGGAAGTTATTGGCTGGTGAGATAAGAAGCTGCAATCATCATTGATCACAATAGGATAAAATTAATACTCAGATTTATAAAAAATAATCTTATTGGCCTACATCTGAATGCTGATGATTTTCAGTGCATCCCGGTAAAAAAGATGACTGGTGATTCATTTCTTTCTCCAAAATATCCACAGCAGCATCTCTGAAGCAATGCATGTGTTATGTGGCAATATAATTTAACTACTTACAGCAAAAATTCAAGATTCTAGTGTATCTGAATCATGAGTTATGACATCACATTGGCACTGTGTTTTCGTACCTTAATTCATAATGGAATAACATGTTAGCATTAAATTTTATTTTAAACTGGGCAGAACTAATATTAAAATATTTGAAGTGATTCAGACTATGTTTAGCAGTGAGCCTAAAGAGTAGCAAGAACATTTTCAAATAATTTGCAAGATGTCATGATGGCATGGAAAAAATAATCTACCCAAATATAAGACACATTTTATGTAGTAATTTATGATCCATATACATTTTGGTGAATAGCTAAACTATGTAATTACATAATAGCTTATGTTGATTTAAAGATGGTATTGCAGGAAGCTTGGAGAGAGAACAAGCCACCTTTTCACTGGGACACTGTATATATATAATTTTCATATTTGTCATTGAAAATGATGAGATTCCCATTCAGTTGAATCACCTCCTCCCCCAAATACTTAATAATGATCTCAAAATCATTATAATAAATTCTATCATACTCTGAGCAGCTCTGCATACTATTATAAAATATAAATTACAAAGGAGGAGTTTGGCAACATAACAATATACCCATTTCCATAAATGACAAACAATTGAAAATTTAATAAGATATATGACCTTGAGATGGAATGTGAAGATACTTGAAAGCTTAGAATAAGGAAAGTTCTTAAATCTGTCAATTAATTTTAGAAAACAGACATACACTCATATATAATTAGTATGAATACAGACTTCATTCATCATGGTCTGTACACATGACTGTCATTGTGCAATCATATTTTTGTTTAGAATAACTTTAGTAACAGTAGTTGAATATCTGATTTAATGTAGAATCTTCATCATCCATTGAAATATATAAAGATACTCATTTGTTGTTTATTAATTGGAGAGCTATTTATCCACAAAGTTTTCTATTTTCTGCATAAAGTCTAAATCCAAAATTGCATAATACCATGAGACTAAAATTGCATTGTGGACTCTTATTTGGACTATTTTTCCAACTATCTTGGTGCTCTTAGTGATAGGTAGATTAATAAGTTTTCATGTTTAATATTTTACAGCTTTTTTATATTATTACATTTATATATATATATAAGAATTTTTATAATCTTTGCATATTATTATATAAAAAACAAAAAAATGTGGCAATAAAATTAATAGAAGAGATGGTAAATCTGCCTTATATATTCACAATTTAACATATGGGTATAAAAATAAATTATAAAAAATATTAAATCTTTAAAGTACGTTAATCTAGTAGAAAAAAAACCTATATGAAACTAATTACATTAACTATAATGAAGATAATTGTATGACTATATATATATATAAACATCATTTAATTTAAGTACTAATTGAATTAAAAATGAATGGAAAAGTTTTTAATATATCTTCATGTAGTATAATTTTTGTATATATTGTTTGTTACATGTTTGTATCTGGTTTGCGTTGTCATAATTTTATTATTGGTTCAGATTAATATAAAATTGACAGATGTTGCTATGCATATGAAATAGACTGAAAAAGGCATAAAATATTTCCCAAAAAAAAAGAGCTTTTTATGTATTATTAGGTATTTGTGAGTTTTCAAGTAAACCAAGATGGCAGCTATATTTTTTGATAAATCTACAGTTTTGTAGGTCCACAAAAAATGTTTAAAAAACATGCCTGCTAGGAAACATATTTAATAATTACATTTTATTTTTTATTACCATTATTTTTAAAAAAGAAATCATTGTGGAAATATTAATTACAATATCTACAGTTTTTTTTTTTTGATTAGCTTATTAACAGAAAAATGGAAAAAATATAACACTTTATTCATATTGGTATCATGCAAATGTAGATTTTTTAGAAGGGCAGGATATTATACCTTTGGAAATTATCCACTGCATCATGTTCTGTGACAGAAAGGGCCCAAATTTTTATTATTATGACAATTTACCAAAAAAAAAAATTGCTGATAAAAAGACATGCTGAATTGATTCAAAGTACAACAATGTTAAGAGCATCCCATCGCTTCTCACGTTATAAATAAATTAAAAAAATTGAAATAAAGCTTCTTAATGAAATTTATCAGAATTTCTTCCTTTGTTTAAAGTTTAACAATCAATTATTAATTTTGTTTTAATTTAACAATTAACACATCATCACTAGATTATAGGCTTCAAAACTGTACATTTATCAAAAATACCAGGTGCCATCTTGGTTTACATGAAAACTTACAAGTACCTATTATTATTATAGGTAAATATATACAATTATCAGTGTTATATAATATTTTATATTATTTACTTAAAAATAATAAAAAATATTTGGATTTCAACAAAACATTTATTTGACTGAAATATTTCAAATATATAATTTAACTCTTTCCATGGGTGTGGCACAAACTAACTTGCCAGATTTTCAACTTTTCAGCATATATTATTTTGAAACTTTGTGTTACCAATGCCTTTTTTCCCTCATGTGTCATAGCATCAGCTGGGAAGCAAACCCGCTAACCTGGGACAACTGCTTGTAAAGCAGCTGTCGCTGATCTCTTGTCTAAAGCTAAAAATGGAGTTGATGGGGTCAATTTTAAAATATTTAAAAAAATGCAAATAGTGCCTGTTTTACACAAGTTTATTTAATTTAATCTGCTGGTCTGATAAAATCTTGTAATTCAATTTTCACTCATTTCCAATTTCCAATCTATTTGGAACTTTGCTTACACTTGCATTTCCAGTAATGATGCATTTTTAAAATGTTTGCAAACAATTTTAGAAAAAAAAAATAGTAAAAAAAATCACAGTTTTAATTGTAAATACAACATCGATGCTAGTAGTGTGTTTGTAATTTAAAACGATTCATTGAAAACTGCAAAAAATTAAAATTTTTAATTGTATAGGAGATTCATTTTAAATATGTGTAATTTAGTTCAGTATTTTCAAAATATAATTTAAATAAATTCACCTCATTTTGATAATTTAGTGTTACATATATGAAACTAAAATGTTGGAAAAAATCAAAACAAAAAATTAAAAAGAAAAGCTCTTATTCACATAAATGGACTAAAAAGTAAAAAATAAATTTTCTTCAGCTTTTACAAATAAAAACATGGGGGCGCTCATGGTTAGAAATGTTCTTAGGGTTTGGGGAAAGGTAAGGGGAATATAAAGGCCATAGAGTTAACAAAGATTATGTTGTGGAAATGTGATGGAGCAGGATAGGGAAGAATGTGGGAAAAACGTAGGGTGGGGAATGGAAGGGAAAGTAGGTTTCTCTGGGCATTGTGGTTGCCTGACTCTGATAAAGGAGAAGCCACAGGGCATCACATCCCATTAGTTATGCTTTCCGTAAATAGAAATTGAATATATTTTTGTGAAGTTGGTGATTTTTGATTAGTAAGAAGCCTGATAATAAAACATGAATACCCCTTAATGCATTTATATGAATAAAACATTCTTTTTTTTTCCATATTTTTTTATATCCTAATTTCATAAATAGTAATAATTGCATTGACCTATGCAATGACTTGCGATCACAACTAGTGTTTAAAGATCAAAACAATATATTACCAAGTACAAAATATCAATTCTTCTTCTCTTTCACTTTCTTTGCATACCTTCATATAATCATATATATATATTGCTTATAACACTTCTTTCATATACACTTCAATGAAAACAAATGTTCTTAAAACCATCTGTATTTTCCTTACAGTTTCAACTGTCCAGCAGTCTTCATCAGAATACAAAATATCAAATTAACTCCTTGCTATTAAAAATCAAACTATGTATATTTTTAAATTTTTTTTAAAACTTAAAGTAATAAATCTAGGCATTAAAGTTACTTAAGCTTTTCCTTGCAATAATCATTAAATGATTGTAATTATCATGATGATGCATGTTCAACTCATGTTTCATTATCAAACCATAAAAATATTTTTAATGCTGATGGTGTGTTTTATTTGCCTATTTATGAGATAACTAAACATATGTAAATGGATATATGTTTGAACTGTTAAACAGATATATGTGATTCCACTCCAGTCTAATTAATATGTGAGAAAAATGAATAGTGCTTCAAATGAGAATTGTCTGTTTTGATTGAAATGTACACTGATAAATATCGTTGAAATGTGTAATTTAGAACTAAAATAAAGCTACATATCAGTATTTTAGTTTATATAAAAATCGAAAGAAAGATAAAATCAAGCAAAAGACAAAGCGTCTAGAAAACTAATCATTTTAGAAGAGATAAGTATTCAAAACGTAAACAAAATGTTACAATGAAAAGTATAATTAAATTTCCTTATTTCTGATTGGATAATATAAGATAGGAGAACGAGGAGGAAATATTTCTTCATGTGTAAAGATTATCTGCTTTATATATATAAGAACCAGCTTTGGAGTTCATTTTGTTATATTATTTCCAAATAAGTTTCTTTACCAATTAAAGTAGAAAAATATTACAGTTGCCTCACACAATACCCATAATAACAACTGAGAGTATGTTAAAGAAATGTAAGTGTGTCCCAGTGAAAAGATAATTAATTCTCTGTATAAGCTGTCTACAGTACTATCTTTGAATCAATGCATATATGTAGGGACATAGCTTAGCTATTTGCCACAAAATATTTAAGGTGCTGGCGTACCTTGATCAAGAGTTATGGAGTCAAAAGTGACAGTGTATTTGCATTCATGGATTATCTTCAATGCTTTCCCTACCATCATGAAATCTTGCAAACCACTTGAAGAAATTCTTATGACCCATGGCTTCACTGCCTATAAAGTTTGAATTATTTCAGACTTTTCCAATTTAAAACAAAATGTAATTAAACAAGGCAAAACTCTCCATACAGTAGTGCCACCCTGTGCCAACCAGAGTAATCAATGGATGCCAGAAGGCTTGTGCATAAAATCCCTATCTAGTGCCTACTCATCCAATATCCCCAGACTAGTTTTTGGCTTGTGGCCTTCGTCAGTGAGGAGCTTTGGATCTGAGAGCACTGTACCTAGATCTTAGGATCTAATGTAAAGCCTTCTGGCATCTGTTGATTACTCTGGTTGACACAGGGTGGCACTACTGTATAGACAGTTTTGCCTTGTTTAATAATAATTATGTGCTAGTATAAGAGATGGTGATTATGTGATGTTTAGTGCTTTAACAAAATGTAATGTTAGCATGTTAGGTTAGGACACAAGACATACTATCACAATTCATATCGTAGATCCAGACATGCTTGCACTTTAATGTTATTGTGGTAAATAGCTAAACTATGTCACTACATAATACACACATTGATTCAGTGATGGTGTTTCAGTCAGTTTAGAGAGAGAACTAATAATTATATTTTTGCTGGAACATACTGTATGTGATGGTAGAAGGAAATAATAGAAAGTGAGAACAATCTATTTGCAGTGAAGCTATTAAACTCACTTACCATTAAGAATAAATTCTTCTAATAAAAAAAATGACTTTGAAATACATGGGGCTACAAATCTCATAAAACTCAGAATGTATATTTTTACAAGTTTTGGACAGCATCTTTCTATTTCCATTTCTTTTTTTTTATTATTATTAAGTGATATGACTTCTGGAAATTGGTAATAGAATCTGAATATTCATAACATTTTTAGCATAGTATGTGAAAATAGACTATTAATGCTTTCTCCCATACAGTTTTAAATGAAGTTATGGATATTGACCCAATTCTGATCAGGTGTCATAAATATTATCTTAAATGGCTATTTCCCAATACGAGCATTGATATTGTGGACTTTAAAAAATGCAATCAAAACAGATGCAAAAGATTCTAAGTTGAAAATAAGATAATAAGCATACACAATAAGTTGCAGACTCTTGATAAAGACTGTAAGTAAAGAGAAGATAAAACATGGTACAAATGTCAGTGTAAAATGAGTGACATAAGCAATAAGGGATAAAGATTTCACTCCAGTCTGACACCTCAGTATAGGAATTTAGTAGATCTTCATATGAGGAAAAGCAATAAGAGGCATATCTTTTCTTCACCCATTTTTATATACTTATATTTAATTTTCTATCTTTTATTTGTCTATGAAATATTGTAACTCACTTTTCACACCTCTCAATTTTCAGTTTAATTGAAATTTTGTATGTATGTATATTCCCAATGTCAACTCATCTTTTTTGAGTTGGCAAGTAATTTTAGCAAAAAAATTAGAAGACCATTTAAAAGTTATTTTTATGTGAAATTGAGGACTCTTTACGGTACTGACATTCAGTAGTATTAAATCATATCTAAATCTTTTTCATTTCTAACTTTTGGAATTATATAAAAGTAAAAAGTAGAAAAAACAATAAAGAAATGCTTTTATTCATGTAGGTATACTAAAAAGCAAAAATACACTAGAAAGTAACAAATAAATTTTCTTCAGCTTTAATAAAAGCAGTTGTGGGATGATCGTGTTTAAAAATTCACAAGTCTTCCAAAATAATTATTTAAATAAACTTGCAACTGATATCTACTTTGAATGGATTGGAATTGATAAAAGAAAGTGAACATGATTTTAGGGGTATTTGATTTGTGAATTTCTAAACATTATCAGCAACTTGCTTTTATTTGTGAAAGCAGAAGAAAATTTATTTTTTACTTTTTAGTGCATATATGTCCATGAAAATGTTAAAAAAATTTTTTTGTATATTCTTTTAAGAATGCTAATAAGAAATGATCATTAAAATTCTTTGCTTCATAGTTATCATAATCTTTTTTTTTAAATTACTGAATAGTTTCATTAAGTTTTTCTGATGAAAATTCCATTTGTGTAATCCAGTAATTTTATATTAGTAATTTATCCACTCTACTTTGAACACTTTTTAGCAAAAAAACAACAACAACCTTTTATTGTACATATATGCATATATAATCTTATGTTTCAACTGTCCTGCAGTCTTCTTCAGAGCCAATTTTTTTTTAAAAAAATAGCTCTGAAGATGACTGCAGGACATTCAAAATGTAAGATTGTGTATCTGAAGAAGACTGCAGGACAGTTGAAATGTAAGATTGTGTATACATATATGTACAATAAAAGGTTTTTTGCTAAAAAGTATTCAAAGTAGAGTGAATAAATTGCATTTATATAAGATATTACACCAAAATAAAGAAAATAGTGAATTTGATAATATTTCTGAATTATATATTAGGTGTATAGTCAGCTTTTGTAATCTATCTAATTACTAAGGATTGTAATATTGACACTTCTGGGTCCTAAATTTGATCTAAAATATGAATTTTGAAATTTCAGAATTGGGGTTATTCCAATTTTTGGAATTGGAATTTTTCATATTGAAATAAACAACAACTATATGCATAAAATATGTGTAATTGTTAGTAACATAACTGTAGACATATATATACATAATAATATGTATAATAACCAGGCAGTTGCTCTGTAAAAATACATAACTAAGCCGATTTGCATAATTATAGTTACTTGAACAGTGCTACTATTGATTATTAAGCATATTTTTTTGCAGTGCAATAGTTAATGTTCAACAAGATTAAGTGGATAGAAATTGTACCCACCATGGATGAGAATGGTATCACTAAGTATTGAGAATAGGTTGTTGCATGCAAATTAGATGTGCACTGATGATAAATCAAAAATGTGATTCATTAAATATATTCTATTTTGCAATCATTAATTATTATATATATCATCATCAATAGTATTCGGTCCCATGGATAAGTCCAGAGAGTAGTCACATCACCATTTCATTACTCCATTCTCTTTATTGCCCAGCTCCTCAATTCTATGTTACTCTTATATCATCCAACAATGTCAATCTTTTCTGACTTTTCATCATTTCTATTCATTATTCTTTCCAAAACATCTTTCATTAAAGTGTACTTTCTTCTTAATATATGTCTAATCCAGTTTCTCTTTCTAATTTCCTCAGTCAATCTTCCTTTTTATCAACTATTTTTAAAACTTTCGTTTGTTATTTTTTTAATGATCACATCTCAAAGGCTTCCAATCAGTTCCTAATTTTATTACTCATTGTCCATTCACAACCATATACAATAGTATGCTCCAATTATAGCACTTAATTAATCTCCAAAGGTCTACATAATATTTTCTTTCTCTTAATAAATGCAACCTTTGTCAATGTTATTCTTTTAACTTCATCTTCACTTCCATCCTCATTCAATCAACGATCCAAATATTTAAATCCCTTTACCTGTTGAACTATGTTATCATGGATTTCAATTTATAGTCTTTTTGCATTCCTCCATATTCATAAACACTTTTTTAGTCTTCTCAACATTAATCTTAATTTCATATTCCACACATACTTTTTTCAATTTATTTAACATATTCTGAAGACCCTTTTCATTCTCAGCTGTTAATAGTAATGTAATAATCATAACTTTTTTAAAATATAGTCTGTAATTGAATAAAGTGATAAAAACTACTTCTCTTTGAGTTATGTAACGAAACTTTTTTTGGTTTTTGACATCACATAACTCAGTAGGAGGTAGTTATTTCCGCTTTTCAATTTACTGTATTAAACAAGCATATATTGCAATATAAATATAAACACATGAACACACACACACATATATCGTCATATTTTAGACATACATTTTTATATAGTTATCAATACATATATAAATTAATTTTACACCCGTAAACAATCATTTAACTATTCACATACACACATATATATATGTATTGTAAATATAATATATATATTTACTCACATAAGTACGTACAAGTTTCAATGTATATTAATTTATTCAAATTAATTTTTAAAAACAAAAATATATACTACTGAAAAGATTTACTGAAAATTAAGAATTAGAAACCATATTTAGAAATTTTAGCAACAACAAAAAGTATAAACCAATATCTTGTAGAGAAATAATAATTATAAATAACAATATTTATACTAATCGTATTTTGTGTTCGCAATAAAACAAAATAGCTGAGTAGCTTTACGGTTCGGGAGGTCGTAAAAAGTTCGAACGCCGTTAAGTGTTGAAAATTTTACGATCCACAGTCTGTACACTACCACTGCATTAAACCACGTAGGACAATAATACATTAAATATCACTGCAAACTAAAAACAAATTGTTTGATTTGTTCTATTATTAGAATCTAACGTTTACAATGCTTTTATTTTTATAAATACAGTACTTAAAAAAACATTTTGATTTAGTGCAGAATTATTTTTTAATTTGTTGACTGCTTATTGGTGGATTATTTTAGTGGGTAGTAAAAACACTTTTTTAGAATCAAAGAAATTTGACGTGAAATCAGTTCATATCTTTTAAGTTTTAAAAAGTAATGTTGCCAAAACTATATTTGTATATGTATTGCTTCATACTATACCTAGATGACTACTTCATAACTTCATTTTCAAATAAGATTATTTAAATCTTAATTAATCTCTCATATAATCACTAATTTAGAGTTGCACCATATCTTGGTTTTCTGGGAGTGTCCCGATTTGTTTCTCAAACCCATGTGTCCTGATAAGTGGATTTCAGAACCTTTAAATATTCTAGTCTATCATTATCATTATCAGCCATTATCAATCCACTACAGGATGAAGCTCTCTCCAAGTTCAATCTATCTCCGATCTTTAGCTTCTCTTCTCCACATTACCCCTGCACATCTTTCTTATTTCATCTATCCATCTCACATGTGGTCTCTTTCTGGATCTTTTACAATATTTTGGAATCCATTTTAAGATTTCAATTGTCCATCTATTATCATCTCTTTTAGCAATATGTCCAGCCCAACTCCACTTTAGTCTTAATTTTATCAATGAGGTCAGTAATACCTGTTTGTTCTCTTACCCATATATTGCGTTTTCAATCTTTTCTTGTTACTCCTAATGTGCATCCTCCATACTTCTTTGAGTGGTCTGAAATCTCTGTATTGCTCTTCTATTAAGTGTTCAAGTCTCAAATCCATAGTAAGAACTGGTAAAACACATTTATTAAAACCTTCTTTTTCAAACACATAGGCATATTTATTAAAAACCTTCCTTTTCAAACACATAGGTATATTTCCTTTTAGTATCAAGTTATTTCTACCAAAAGCACTCCAATCAAGTTTAATTCTATGATTAATTTCATCCATGTTTCCACCTGTATTAATAATCTGACCAAGGTATTTGTAGTTGTTAACTTCTTCTAACTCATCATAATCAATCTTTATTTTTATATTTTGAGAAAATCCATTGAACATTACTTTAGCCTTTTTAACATATATCTTTAGTCCTATTTTCATTTGATAACATCCTGCAACATTTCCTGCAACTCTAAAACATTATTTGCAAAAACAACTACATCATCTGCAAAATCTAAATGATTTAAATAATCTCCATTTACTTTCACTCCTTTAGCTTCCCATTTTAATCCACAAAATAATTTTTACAGCAGTGCTGTAAAAGGTTTTGGGGATATGGAGCCATCCTGCTTTTCACCCTTCTCAATGTTGACTTTCCTAGTATCATTATGTAATCTAATTGTTGCTGTTGTATTTTTATAAATATTTTTCAAAATAAGACAATATCATGGATCTATATCTTGATGATCCAATGCTTTAATCACTGAAGAAATGTTTATAGAATCAAATGATTTTTCATAATCTACAAACCCAAAGCATAATGGCAATGCATATTCATTTGTCCTTTCTATAACTTCTCTCAATACCTGGATATGATCTACTGTACTAAAACCACTTTTAAATCCAGCTTCTTCTCTTGGTTGGCAGAAATCCAATGTTCTCTGTAGACGAGTTGTAATTATCTTGGTAAAAATTTTGTATAAAACTGATAGAAGATTGATATGTCTGTAATTTCTAATATATTTTTTTATCACGTTTTTAAAATATTAATATTAATATTGCATTCTTCCAATCATTTGGTACATCTTTATCATTTAGACATTTGATATATAATGTAACAGTTGGGGAATACCCAGATGTCACAGTCCGAAAATATATTTGCATACATGATCAACTTCAACAGTCAGCTGGTTCGACCACACCATGTAATCAACTTACACCAAGTTTATAAGTGCTGGTACACCTATCTTTCATATCCCAAAGTTGATAGTACCAAATGCAATAGTCTGGTCCATCATGTATACAGAGGAAAGAGAGCAAGATCACATATAACTACTGTCGGACCTAGGGTCTTCATGTAGGATGCTAGAGATAACACGAAGTACCTGACTCATGATTACATCTACCTTTAATAGACTAGCCTAAGCATTATCTATCAAATCTACATGTAACTTAAATCAGTTCATCTAAGATCTCACCACTCTTTTTCATAACTGTTGCCTCAGATATTCAAACTCAGGAAGAATTCACTTTCGACTTTCTTAACAGGGATGTACCTATGCAAACTGTTAATCAACAATTAAAATAACTCCTCTTATCTCTTAGAAAGAAATAACCTTTATTTAACATTTTTTCTCATGCTTATCAAACAATAATGTGTGTGTGTGTGCATGTGTAAATATTGGTTATAGGATGGAATGTAAATGCTGGATTAAATGTAAATGCTGGATCAACAAAACTACAGAGACTTTGTCAATTAACAAAACTTCATAATATTTATTTACAAAAACAAAATATATTCAGAACATAAAACAAATTTTCACTCAATGTAGAAAAGAAAATTAAAAAAAAATATTTACATGTGCAAATAAATTATTTGGATATATCCTTCTGTACTTATAGCTTTTATATTTTTGATGAGTATCTATCATTTTGTTAATTAAACAATTTAAAACTATTTACCCTTATTTTCCATGATAGATACCCATAATATAGACATCTATATATCCAGAATAATGAAAAAAATCTATTAATTAAAAGTGATATTGCTAACCAAATCAAAAATTTAAAGCAACTCCAGATGCAATATGCAGTTTTAAGTGTTTAAATTGATTAATCTAAAATCATCATCTTACTTATCTAGATATCATGTAATATATATATATATATAATAAAACAACACATGATATGATAGAAAAGAAAATTATAAAGAATATTAATTTAAAGGCATTACAAAGATCTTAAGAATACTATTAGTAAAACATATACTATAAATAGTTATGTCATGGCATTGGTTATTTTAGTGACTTTAAAAGAGAAAAATTCTTACTGTTTAAATATTCTGTTTGAGCACTCAATTTCATATTCATATATGAAAATCAAGTATTTTGGCAGAAAAATTACCTAGATTTTATTAAAAACAAAAAGAAAAAGGACTTTTCACTCCCCCCTACTTTCTTGATACTTTCTTATGTTGGTCTGTTCCATGTTAAATTATCATGAGTACTTCCAAATATAAGATCGAGATAATAATAATAAAAAAATAGAGATCTATACAAAAGAAAATAAAACATAATTTTACAATATTTCATGAATCAATATAATCAGGCAACATTTCTTTCAGAGTCCTTACATAAACAGTTCTTACAATTTATACATTTTTATTACAGATGTTAAGAACTGATTGATTCTAAATAGCACTCTGAACTTATTTAAATTGACAGTGGATGTTTTTTGTGTTACTCCTCACATAGATTTCCATCTTGTGTGGATTCAGCTTATCAGGCACTTAAATTGTAGACAGTTAAATATTAATTTTTACATGGCCATAGTGGATAAAATGCTCGACCTGAAGACAATCATTCTAGCCAAAGTATGTCATATTTTAACTATATACACAAGTTTATACAAATATATATGGGGTTCAAATTTAATGAAAATATATTTATATATAGAATACAACTATTTACTGTTTGTACTATTGGCTATATAAACTTTTAAACTTTAAACTAAGTAAACCGTTCTAATTTTTTTTTGTTTCTTTAAAAAAAATCACAATACCTTTTTTTTAAAATTTAAATTGATAAATTATTTTAACTTATCTGATTATTGAACTAGAATAAGAATGTTCTATTCACTTCCTTTACTTTTTTTTTGAATGGCAAATAAATAGAAAAACATTAATATTTATTGAGATGCTGCTTTAAAAAACATCCATTTTGTAGAAAAATATTATTAAATAATAAAGAAGAATGATTTTTAATTGTTTTCATTTTTATACCGGGCATCATTTCCATTGCTTAAACCTACCACGTTGTATTTTTTAAATATTTTTGTTATTGATTCATTTTAAAAAATAAAATAAATAATAACATTATTATTATTATCTCTTTCTTACATTCAGTTATTTAGTAGAATACTTGATTTTTTTTATTTTATTTCTATGACTATTTTTTGTTTTATCATTTAAGTCATTGTTTATATTTAATATAATCAGCACAATACAATTCTAAACATATATATAAATTTGTAGGATTTTTTTATTATCAAGGTTTATATTTTCTTAAACACTAAAATTTTATTACTAATATATATGTGGGTTTTTTTACTGTAAATTACCCATCATTCCCAGTATTTAATATACAATTAGTACACTGTTAAAACTATTTAAACATTTATATATTTTTTTAAAAGTGTTCTAGCAAAACTTATTATTTATTTGATCTTTACATGCTAATTAAAAAAAACAATCAATATTTCAGGTGGCTAAGGCTTGTTGTGGATGTGATCTTGAGCTACCCTCACAATAACTTTGCTAAAAATTGTTCTATTCATCTGCTTCTTTTAATAAATCAATTATAATTTAATCATTATCTGGAGCCTTCCCTTTTTCATAAATTTAATTGCATGTCTCACTTCTTCATTTAAAATTCTGGGCAATTCAGAAGATGTAATAGATATAGGAGGTACTTGTTCATTATTACTATATAATTCCTGATAGAAGTCTTCTATCCATTTCATGATGTCATCTCTCTTTTTAGTAATAATTACATCTTTTTTTATTGCAGATATAAATTTTCTACCAATACCAAAATGTTGTTTTACTTTTGAGACTTTTATTCTCTTCTACAGCTTTCTTTGCTAGTTCATAGTTATACTTTCTTATATCATTTTCAACTCTTTTATACACCATTTTACAAAATTTGAGATATTCAATCTTTTTTAATGCATCGTTTTTGTATATTTTTATATTCTTTCTTTTCTTCATAAATTGTCTAGTATCAGTAGAAATTTTATTGGTCAATTGCTGCTTCTTTCTACTAGCTATTTTTGTTGCAGTTTTTAAAAATATATCAGTTATTTTCTTATTAATTTTATTCAAATCTGAATCATGTTCAAAATCTATTAATACTTGAAACGTAGTAAAAAAAATCCTGGAATTTGCATTTTTTTTTTGCTTGTTTTGCTTTTAATAATTAATTGTCAAATTAAGCCTATCTACTGCAGTTAATTATTAATGCAATTGAATTTTGCTCAGCGCAATAACTAGATGTGTACTGTTCTTTTAAGTTGCTGTTCATTGCATCTTCATGTCAGGAAAACCCTTATATATGTGCATGTTATTTATATATATAATAGTTTTAATTTGTATTAATTCCTATTCAGTATTTATAACTTATTTGTTAGTTTAAAACTGAGGTTTAGAATGAATATGTATTGATGATGCCATCTTTTTATTGAGCTTAGCAAGTTTGAATCTTTGGTTACTTAACCTATTATTTATTTTGCATTATGTTCAGAAAGGTGGAGGGGTCAACAGTTCAGTTAATTACTCCTGCCGGATTTTTATTATGGCTAAAAATATTTTTTTAAAATTGGCATTTTAAACTAATTTTTTAAAATTTTCTTTGGACCATTTTATGGATTCGATCCATCTTCTCTGTTCTCTAGCCTATCTTTTCCACATCACCCCACACTTCCTTATTTTATCTATCCACATCACATGTGGTTTCTTTCTGGGACTTTTAAATCTCTTGGAATTTAGCTTAAGATTTCAACTATCCATCTACTATCATTTCTTCTAGCAATATATCCAGTCCAACTCCAGTCCAGTCTCTTAATTTTTAAATTTATATAGATGCCAATCTTAGATTAAAGTGGTATGCTCCTTTTTCTGAAAATATTAATATTGACCATTGTTTTGATAAAAATGTTTATAGAAGTGGACCTAAAAATAAAGTTATTTGACTTTTGCTATTAATCTTCTAAAAATGTTGTCAACCCCAGAATTGAGTAATAATATTCTCAAAAATCAGGATTCAACTTTTACAAAGTTGCAATTTTGTTTATGCCCTACTTCCATACTCCCCCCCCCATCCCTTTTATTTGTATATAATGTTTGATAAAAAATACAAAGTTTTTAAAATAATACTTTTAACACACTAGATTGTGTTAGTCGCTGCATTAAACTATAAACAAAGAAAAGAAAAGGAAGTCTTAGAAAATTGGCGTCATTCTTATTATGTACATGTTTATGCATCCTGTAGAGATATGCTTAAACTTTAAACAACAGTTTATAAAAAAATAAAATTCAAAATGGATTTATTGTAAAATTTCCTGTAAAAATCTAATTTTCATGTAATTTTTTCCACTTCCTGAAATAGTGAATCTTTATAATAGCATTTTAAAATAAAATATTTATTAATAAAACGATTTTAATATAATTGAAGAGTTGCATGTAAAATGTTGATTATATGTAGGTGCTATACATTTTTTAAAATTTTATTTATGACAGTACATTCTGATTTTGGTTTAGTAACTGCATGAGCAAAGGATACTTGAAGTATTTTTCATTCTAACCACATAATTGATTTTTTTGCTTTTGAGAAGACAGAAAATTTTAAATAAATTTCTGAAAAGATTATCTAGATAAGAGAGCACTAACTTGCAGCTTGCAAACCACATCTTTGATCCCAAGTTTGCAGGCCTTTTTATTATGATAAACATTAACACGTTTTTTATTTTTACTTGCAAATTGAACAAACATTTTCATGCTCTAACAGAAAAAAAAGTGCTTTTTGATTTAGTCTTACCATAGAATAATAGAATTCTGATATAGTACATGATTACATTACAGTTTCTGCTTTTAGATTCCATGTGGAGTCACTGAAGTTGTTTGAAAATACTGATTAATAAATCTAACATTTTCAAAATAAAAAATATTTTATACAAGTTAATGAATATAGGTTGAGATTACTTTTTTAAAAACAAACAAACAAACAAGTTGTGAAGCAAAACAAGTAAAAAACAACAACAAAACACCACCATTTATGGGGGCATAAAAAACAGCAGCCAAAAGTAATATGCAGATAAAATAACAAGGATGCCCCAAATCTGTAAGTAACAGGATTTTGGAGCCTTCGAACCAACAACTTCCCTTATGCAGACCTACATAGGTACACTTGCAGGAGATTCTCTTTCTGGGGAAACACAATATTGTGCATCCACTTGTGTGGCCGTCTGGCAATTCACTCAGCTTTGACCAATTCGGACAACTTGCAAATGACATTTGACAATTCTCGCATGGATTCGCGTGTAAATGGGCATTTGCATGCGAAATCGGAAAAAACTGCTGAAAAGAACCTTTTCAAGTTGTGTGCAGTTGAAAAGTGTAGGGAAATGTGTGTGATGACATGACAATTCTTAATATGGAATACTAATTCCACTACACTTTCTAAAAAAATTCCAACAATGAATTTTTGCAGAGTTTCATCTCTTTCAAATATGGCCACCATCAAATCAGACTGTAGTGAGAGTTCAAGAGCACTCACTTGATGAATACTGTCGCAATGCAATGGGCATAGTATTTCATTATGTAATCATAGAATACATCACTCTCAGGTGGCCTGTTATGGCTCAAGAAACACCTCTTGTACTAGAAGCCGTAAGTTAAGGCTGCTAAAACGGTATATTGATGTGCGTTTTGTGAAAAAGAGCACCATCAGATGGTAGGGTTAGTTTTCATACTATTACCATAATATATATCTACAGTGCAATGATTCAATCTTCCACAAAGTGTTAAAAGGTATTCTATCTATTTCTACCTTCCATAGAAATGATGATAGGGAGAATGTGTTAAACTGATACAGTGGAGAAACATGACAAGGCATGCATGAAGATTCAAATATCTATCTTACTGCACTAGTAGACGATGGAAGCAACATGGTGGAATTGGATTGAGTAAGACATTGAGTAATGTTTTTAAAATGATTTATATATTGTACCATATTTTTGGTACAAGTTTGCATTGGCAATTTAGAATTTTAAATTATCACCCCCCCCCAATAATATTTTTTCATTTTAAATATCATCTGGTTGTATTTTGTTTAGACAGTATGGGTTATATATATATTTTTTAAGTTAAAGAGATTAAAAAAATAAATAAAGAGAATAACCAGATCTTAAGATAATGATATAAATTCTTATCACAAATTAATTAGAAGCACTTGAAAGCTAAAGTCACAGCATTCCGCCACCATCATCAAAGATGGCCACCAAAGAAGAAAAAGATGACTTTGTGAACAAAATTACTTTAAGTTTGTCAAAGTGGCTGACCAAAATCAGGGAGGGGTTATAAAAAATAAATACATCACTCATCTTGCATCTTAGATTTTCATCGTCTTAAGAAAACAGTTTAACAAAGTCATAAAAAGTGAACTCGTCTACTCTCACCAGGTGTTGAATCATCATAATATGTGTGGATAGGGAAGTTCATTTGCCGATGTTTCTACCTTCCTGAAGTCTTGGGATGTCAAGAGTGAAGCTTTCACCTATCTAAATCTTTCAACCTGTAACTACCTACAAACTGGTTTGAGAGTGTACAACTGATCCCTCCTAAGAGAACAAAAACCATATATTATAATCTACACACTACTATAATTGAACAATTCAACTTACTGGTAAGAGATTGTATTTCATAATTTAAATGATCACTTTCTTGAACTATAAGGATAGAAAATCTGTGTTGTGTCAGACTATAAAAGAAAAGAATTTGAATCTTAGGAAAAGTAGTGTTTAATAGCCATTTTTTATTTGTTTTTATAATATTATTCTCTATTTAGTTTTTAAAATAATCATAATTATAATTTAATAAATCATAGGAATATAACTTGTGTTGTTGCCTATTTAAGTTTGTTATTAATAGGATAAAATTTATTTCAGCAATTATTACATTACCAAATAAATTGCCGATGATGCCGTATTAAAAAAGTACAATCCTCCAGGTGTAGCAAATAATTTTATAATAATAACTAATAAAGATATGGGGGGGGGGGGTTGGCCAGTGGATTCTTGTATAGAGTTCTGGTGCCTTTCAAATAAATTAAAAGTTGGTTCTGTCCTCAACTATTATTCAAGTTTAATTATGTTAAGCATTGTTGTGTGACCAGGAAAAATAATTGAATTTGTTAAAATTACCTGACATATTCTAATGAGGGAATTATCAAAGCGAATGTAATTTAGTCTCCGAATACAAAAAAACATAAATCATATAAACTCTAAGATACTGATGAACAGTACAATATGATATATATAACATTTAACATCAAAATATTAATATTAGATATCCCAAAGAAGTGTAAACAGAAGGTATTCTTCACTTTACACAAATTAATATTATTAAATCATTTGATTAGTCTTAAATATCCATTGAATATTGAATATATGTGAATATGCATATATATATATTGAGTCAGTTATGTGTCTCATGGCATACAACAATGTATTGTATGTGCATGAATATATATATAAGTTGAAAGGAAAAGTAGAAACACACAAACAATTTTTTTTTCAATATTTAAAACAATATACACTGAAATAATAGTTAAGAATTAAATAATAATTTTGAATTTAAAAAATTATTATAAATTAAACATTTAAAAAGGTCTAATTAATATTTTATTAATTCTGATTTTGAAATCTAAAACAAACTTGTTTTCATATTATAATAGATAATACCAGTGATTATAAAATTCCTCTATCTATTTTATAATTAGATTAAGAAATTTTTTTAAAATTAAAACTGGATAAAATTTTACAATCTGGTGTTTTTCAAAGGATTAAAAATACTTGTAGATAAAAATTTGGTTTTAAGGTAAATTGAAAAGGGTCGCTAACCTTTTTTTGATCAACATAAAGAAAGAATTTACGTATTTTTTTTTTTCAAATTCCACAATATAATATAAAAAAGTGGATTTGAATAATTCCAGAGACTTACAACAGTTTTACAGCAATATGTTGATAATGTCACAACTGTCAGTTTGAATTCACATGGAAGTAAGGACCTGCTTTTTTTATGTTTCATAGCCCATTTTGTCTATTAGATGGCATGCCTAAACTCCACCAAATTATAGAGACTAAATGTCAACAGTTACCTGACTTATACCTTTTCTGAAGATGTCAATATGTCAGACTATTGTTTTAGCATGGATAAGCTTATTAAGAGAATCTAGTGATAATTGTCTTGCTGAATGATTATTGTGATATGATTTTATAAGTATGCTGATTAATCTATATGCAAAGAAATAGAAATGTAGAATTACTTCCAGTTAAATATATATAAAGTTCATACAGCTAGTGAGTAGAATGTGTTATATATTGAGAACCAGATTATTTAGAATACATTACACTTAAAATCTTTAAATTACAAGATTTAAAATTAATAAATTTTGCCTAAATTATTTTAGTAAAACTAAGATATATTTCCAGTTTTATTTTATTAAAAAAAGAACACTCCTAAAATCTTTGGAGAACAAAAGGACTTGCTAGCATATTGTTAAAAACAGTTACAATTAATTGTAATCAGGAAAAAAAACTTTTATGAATGTCAAAAAAGTAATATATATATATTTAAAAAAACAACTTTTACTTACTATTAGAAATAATGTATTAATCAATAACTTTAATTTGTAGGGGTATAATAATAATAATACACACGTGAATTTTATGTATATTTTTCAACATCAAATCATGTCTTATGAAAATATAATATGGTTTAATAAATTTATTATTTTTTGACAAATGAAATATCCTAGGATATAAATGATAGTGTGTGCACACATTTGAGTGTGTGTCAGGTAAACCCACACATGTGTTAAATCATTCATTAGTTACGAGTCATTAAAATGAATTGATTTTTATTTTATTGGCTAATGATAGTTTTAATATGTTAATTTTAAATTATTCTACAGCACATCTGAGTAATTATGTATAGGGGTTTTATGCAAACCTATTGAGATATATGTAAATTATAATGTAATAGCATATTTTATTATTTTTGTATTCTATTCAAAATCTGAATGTTGAATTTAGATTTACAGAATACTTGGCAGACCTTAACTTTTATTCCAGTGTATTTATTTAATCCTAGAATAAGTTTAATGTATTGCAAATGTATTATCTCTTGCTTGCAGAAATAGTTGTAGAGCTCTTGCTCCCTGAGCTGGATTTGTGCATAGTGATCAGTTATATGAATTGGGGTTTATGTTTGGTGGTATGGACATCCAATTGCTGATTTCATTATTTTTTTGTAATGCTGTGTGGCACAAAGGGGACATCCTTTTAAATCTATGCACTAAATTTTATTTTAGTATTAATTAGAAATTAAGTTTATAATTAGCCATTACATTAATGGAACTAAGCCACCAGAGGGCATTGATAATGATCAGCATGTTTCTGTATCCTAACATTATTTTTTTGTTATATTCTGATAAATTAGCATTTAAATTTGTGCATCCAAATTATTGCTTATATAATCTGCTCCAAGCTTGGCATGGGCTAAATAATTAGCCTGACCTATAGTGGACCACTTTCAAATCCAGTCACAAGATTGACTGTTGATTTTATTTTTTGATTATTCCTGATGATGAATGATTATTATTATTTTTTGTAATACTGATAAACTTATAATTAGTTTTATTATTTTTGCTGATTTCTCATACTCATATTCTCTATATATTTCTATATTTAAATTTAAATTTGATTCATTAACTGGGTCGATGATGAGTGCCATCACCACAGGTCAATCCCAATTTCTCCATATTGTTACAATATATATTCAAATGACTTTATTGCTTAAGAGTTCATAAGAAGTTTGAATGTGGGAATAACCGCATTGGTATAAATTCAAAGACCTTACACTCCAATCTGATATATTTACCACTGCACTAAACCGCACAAGGCATAATATGCAAATAGTTTAAGTTTAATGGCTTAATATAATAAATTAATGGGCCCAATGTAGATTTAACAATCCTTCTTAAAACTTTAAGAGAACATTAAATATTAAAAATTACAGGAGTGTTAGCTATTAAATTTAAGTAAAATTGTAAATTTGTTATTAAGTATTTTTTTATATTTCTATTAGTGATTTAGCCCAATTCAGCACAAGTGTCCCAAATGTCACCATTATTTCCAACTATTATTGACCCACTGCAGGATGAAGATCTTTCAAACTTTAATCCAGTTTTGCCCACTCATAGCTTCTCTTCATCATATCACACTAATCTAGGGTCTTTTACAATCTCTTGGGGTCCAGTTTAAGACTGTGTCCAGTCTAGATTAATTTCAGTTTTTAATTTTTTCACTGACAGTCGGTGATATCTGTTTGTTATCTCAATCGATGTATTTTGTTTTTGATCCTTTCTTGATATTCTCAACATATATAAGTTAAAAATAGTTTTTTTAAAAAATACATTAACATTGTAATCATTATCAACCAATTTCTGGATAAAGATCTCCCAAGTTTTATTCAGTTTTACCAATGCATAGCTTTTCTTCACATCACATAAACAAATTTTCTTATTTCACCTAACCATGTCACATATGGTTTCTTTATATGTCTTTTACAAATTATTAAGGTCCAGTTTCAGATTTTAATGGTTCATCTGTATTTGTTTCTTCTAATAATACATCCATTTCAGTTATTTAATCCTTTCAATGGTATTATTCTTACTGGTTGTTCTATCATCTGAGTAGTATCCTTTTGACCCAACATACATCTCTCCATCCATTGATGAATATTCTGAAGTATCTATAGTTTTTCTTTTAAGAGTCCAAGTCTCAATTGTTAAAAAAATATATATTAAAAAACCTTTTTTTTAATACAGAGGCTTATTTTAAGATTTTAACCATTCATCTGTACTCATCTCTTTTAGTAATATATCCAGTTCAATTCCATTTCAGTTGTTTATTTTATAAAACGCAGATGGTATTGAAATTAAACTGAGAGCTGCAAACCTCTCAAGCGCTTATGACTATCAACAGCCAATCAGATCTTAAGCACTGAGACAAAGAATTTAACAAGAAAAGGGTGGTTACACCCTCTTCTTTACTTGTCTATCTATATATCCAAGCATTCTTTCTAAAATAAATCCTAGAAAGATTGTTAACTCGGAGTTAAGTCTACTTTCTATGCTAAAAGGTAGAGTGTTAACTCGGAGTTAAGTCTTCTTTCTACGATAAAATCTAGAAAGAGTGTTAACTCAGCTTAGTGGCTAACAGTGTGGCTTCTTCCGATGCTAAAAGCAGAAGAAAATGCATAGTTGTTTGTGTCATGCACTATATCGTAATGCTGCATTATGTATTTTATGTAACAATATCGTACGAGGGTGTGTTAATTTGATCGTGTCAAAATTATTTAAATTTTCATTGGTGCCCTTTTTTTTTTTAAGACGAATTGATGTACTGTTACATTTTATTAATTTTAACAGTATCGTGATTGTTCCTCATAAATTTGTATTCCTCCTAAATTTTCGATTAGGGTGGGGTAGCATAAAATTTTAAAAATCACGCTTTGAGTCACATTTTAGCGAGAAATTTTCCGAGACAAAAAGTATGGCTAATTCCCACAACAGAAAACTTGAAAAGATGGGAATTGCCAGACACAGAAGCCGGCGCTGGAATATTTCTACAGCAGAAAAAAAGAAAAAAGCATCCTACTACTGAAAGAAAAGATTGGATTGTGCAGCAAATATATGCAGATTTGAGATCCAAAAACATCTGCCGACGGAAATGTTCACTTCGTAAAGGCAAGCTTGTTTGAGGGATTCTAAATGGCCTCCGTCAAATGTCAAAAATAAAAGAAGTAACTTAAATTTTTATTTAAATGTACATCCCTTCTCCCGATAATTGTTGTCGTCGGCAATCAAATGTAAAATAAAAGAAGTAACTAAAATTTTTATTTAAACATAGCCCCAAAAAACCCTCTTCTCCCAATAATTGTTGTCATCAGCAATCAAACGGTCAAATAAAAGGAACGTCAATTATTCTTTAATTGTATAGAAAAAAACAAAAAAACCCTCCCACTAATTGTCGTCGGCAATCAAATGTAAACCAATCAAAGTAAGACAGTAAATTATTAGTTAAACATAACCCAAATTACTATTTGAATGTATACCGAAAAAGACCCGCTCTTGTCAATCAAAATTAAAGAAACCTAGACTATTATTATCCCATGGTCAAATCGAATATTATTTGGGAAAACCCAAATAATTTATAAACGAAAAAAAAAGAAAGTCAAATCGGTTTTCAATCAAATGGTAACCGATAAAAGTAACTTAAATTTTGATTTAAACATACACACAAACAAAACAAAAAAAAATGCAAAACCCTTTCTCCCAATAATTGTTGTCGGCAATCAAATGTAAAGCACTAAAAATAAGGTAAACCGATTATTTTTTAAACGTAACCTGAATTACTATTTGAACATACACCAAAAAAAAGACCCGCTCTTGTCAATAAAAATGAAAGAAACCACAACAACTATTATTATCCCATTGTCAAAAATATTAGGTTTTGGGCAAACCAAAACCATAATTTATAAACGAAAAAAAGAAAGTCAAAACCATTGTCAATCAAATATAACCGATAAAAGTAACTTCAATTTTGATTTAAACATACAAAAAAAAAAAAAAAACTCCTTTAGCTCCCAATAATTGTTGTCGGCAATCAAATGTAAAATAAAAGGAATGTAAATTAGTATTTAATCATCACCCAAAAACACCCACCCCTCTCACTAATTATTACACCACCACTAAAAGTAACGTAAACTACTATTCTTTAAATGGTTACACCCCTTCTCCCAATAATTGTTGTCTACAATCGTACACACAAAAAAACACCCCTCCCAATAATTAGTGTCGGCAATCAAATGTAAACCAATCAAAGTAAGCCTGCAACTTATTATTTAAACGTAACCCAAATTACTATTTGAATCTACACCAAAAAAACACCCGCTCTTGTCAATAAAAATTAAACAAACAACAACTATTATTGTCCCATTGTCAAAAATATTTATTTGTAGAACCAAAACCATAATTTATAAATGAAAGGAAGTCAAATCGGTCATCAATCGAATGTAAACCAATAAAAGTAAAGGTTTTAATTTTTATTTAAAAATACACACACCCACACACATGCAAAAAAAAAAACCACTTCTCCCAATAATTGTTGTCGGCAATCAAATGTAAACCTATCAAAGTAAGTAAATTATTATTTAAAGATCCATCAAAAAAAAACTGTTCTCTCTTGAATTTTGTCAATCCAATTTTACAAAAACAGTAATACTATTTTTAAAAAAACACAAATTACTATTTGAACACACACCAAAAAAGACCCTTTGGTAAAAAAAAAATTAAAAAAAACAACTATTATTATCCCATCATCAAAAATATTATTTGGGAAAAATAATTCAGAAATGAAAGAAAGTAAACTTTGTAAACAAACAAAAAAAAAAGTCAATATTAAAAGAGAATCGCTAGCCTGGGAACGTTATATTAATGTGTTTTTGGTTAGAAATTGTGCCTCTAGTGGCTGACACGAAGGATCAGATGAGAACCAAATATTTATTAAAGTCTTTTTTTTATTAATAATTTTAATACTCAATATAATTTAAACAATGTGAGGGATATAACTTTCTTTAAAAAAGTAAAGTAACAATTTTAAAAACTTTTACTACTTTATTTTTTTATATTGTGAAAAAGAGTCTGTCATTAATCCTTTTATGACTATATGCTTTAATAAATATATTTATCTACTAATTGCAATCAAAAGGTGGGAGAGTAAATTATAAAAAATATATCATAGGATATTAGATTGCAGTTGATAAATTAGAGTTATGATTTTTATTTTGTCACCTCAATGAGTTAATGCTTATTTCAATAAATTTATATTATTATTATTAACTTTAAGTTGTTTGATTTGCTTATTGCATGAATTATTATTAAACTACTTTATTACACAATTTATTTACAATTAAGATAATTCATTGTACACCCCATACTATACTTTATCATCAAACAAATCAGTACTCATTGATGTGTAACTTATTTGTCAAGCATCATACTTCTCTGGATCATAGCCTTACAAATTCACGAGTCTATTGTAAATATAAATTAAACTGTTATAGAAACATTGATGGATCAACTTATTTATTTGTATATTTATTAGTTATATATTTTAGTTGTCTAAGTACAAAATTTATGTAATATATTTTAGATTGTACCAAATATTTAGTGCATAAGTGGAAAAAACCATTTGATTCACAATTTTATTTATTATATATGGCTGCCCAAATCTATGAGACACCAGCAGGTCAGCTAGCCCTACTCATTTATAATATTTTCTATTATATTCATCATTATCAAATCTGCAGGCTATTCAGTTAACAACACTTATTTTACCTTTATATTTTGGGCCTTTTGGCTTGTCCAACAAAGAAATATTGCTATTTATGAATCATTGTTTTTTTTATTAGCATTGCTCATATATTTTAAAATATTTATCCTTTGCAATATATATGTAAAAGAAACAAATAATATTTTTTTATACAGTGTCAATTTGTTATAGAAACTCTAGGATTACTTAGGAATAATTAAATAAACTTTGATATGTATCACTTCCAATCAGACCTTATAAAACATCTCTTGTCTTGTCATCATCATACCATCTACAATCATACCATATGCAAAAACAATTGTCATTCTGCAGGATGTATGTTTTTGCAACAACCTCTTATCTTCAGATGCTTTGAAGCATTGCCCACACTCACAATTTTGAAAACTTGATGATGATGAAGATAATGTACAATTATGGTGGGTAAGAACATTTAATTAATGGATTAATACATTTAGAAAAATGTAAATAAACCCGGAGAGATATCTATTCCAATCACACTACGTAAAATATCTTATTTAATCATCATACCACGAGTAAAAACTGGGGTCGATCCTGCAGGATATATGTTTTGGGAACTACCTTTTATCTTCAGTTATTTTGGAACATCATCAGCAATCCATGTAAATGGAGTAACTATTTGTTTTATATTTATGACAGTACTCAGATTGGTAAAACTTATTGGGCATATCCATTGATAAAATCTCTCATTATAATGTCCATGGTCTCTTGAACGTAGAGATCTCTAATAATTATTGTCGACATTTTATTATCAGGAATAGATTTTGTTCTAAGGATCACCAAAATAATCATCATAATAAGTTTTGTCAAAAACTTTCAATTTTGATCATCATTGTGATAAAATTCACTTCATTTTGTATTATTCCAAATACAAAATTATGAACTATATTTTTGATAAAATTTATAAATATCCACCAATTGGTTTAATGGTGCTTTAAAAAAGTTATCTTTTTATTTAAGGTAATAAAGCATAATCAGAGTAAAGGCATGCAAATCTAAGTGAGGGCCATAATAGTTTTTTTGTTTTCTAGCTAGTTTTCCTAGGCAGTATATAGTCATAGTTATACTAAGATGTCTTTAAATATCCTTATCTAGTAAATCTTTTTGAAATATAAATTATCTAATAAAGCTTAGGATCAACACAAGACAAGAGTACTGTATTTGGGTGGATTTCAGGGAAGGGTAATACATCGTCTAATTATCCATACTGCTCGATGGCACTGTTGCTAGTGAAAAACAAATAGATATAATGTTACCGGGCTGTTTTTATTTTGTTGATTTATGTTTTTAATTTTTGGATTTGCTTAATTCTTTTTTTGTTGTTGTTTGATTTTTTTAACTGGTTTTTTGTATATTCTGTCTTTTTTTTTTTAAAAACAAACATTTCTTTTTTCTGGTCTTTTTTTTTTTTTTTAAGAAACTTTTTTTCCAGTCTTTTTTATTGTTTTACCTTTTTTTTTTGAGAAACAAGGCTTTCTCGACAGACCTCTCTAAGACCTGTCGTCATATTCCTTACGGCATTTTGACACATTTCCAACTCAGCTCTAATACATTTCACTGTACGCTGATCCCGGCTTCAATAATAAATTAGCCATACTGCTTGCGAAAAAGCGATTTGGCAGCCACCAAACCCCATTCCATGAGCGAATGGAACATCTTCGTCGACATTGATGCGATTGAGATTCCATTTCAGATGTTTGACAACACCTTAATTTCATTAAACCACCACAAAAAGTTTTTCTGGGTGGGTAAAATATTTTTTTTTGGTTGAAGGAAGGCCACCGCATCTGCTTCTGTAGCAGATAAATCTAAAAACTACAATGCCGAACAGTCATCTGCCATTTAACTGTTTTGATCTCAAAAAAGTATCGGAAAGTGTGTGACTTGATCGTGAACTTTGCTGAATCATGATTTATACTCCTCATTTAGTGAACTGTGACCCCTGACAATGAAAGTAGGGGCATTTGAGAATTCATTACAATTTTTACTAACTCACATAAATTACAATACATTTAACCAAAAAAAAAAATCCATTCTAATATACTTTTCACCATTACAACTACATAAACCTTCATTTCATACGCTGTACAATAGTCAAAAGTAATGTCTATAGAGAGTGTCGAATACTCATCGTTAATAATGTTCAACATGCTAGAGATGTTGGGGTAAGGGTGCACTTCAACGTCTTAGTGTTTGAACAGTTTACAGGCCGTAAGATCTGCATAGAAACAGTGCCATCGCACGGTGTGGATGAACAGACTATGTATTCGCAACTGAAGATGAAATGTTTTTGAAAGAGTATATTCTGCAGGATTATTGACCAACTGGTGTGATGACTGGATAAAAATTGTTTCATGCACTGTAATTGGGGCTTACATAACTTCCAAAATTTATTTGCATAAGAATATTTTACAATCTTGGTTCAGTAAAAACTGATCAGTTTTATTATTTATAAAATTGAGAAACTTTTCGTAGACAACTGTAAAGTATAAATGTACACACTGACATGCTCTCATAAGAAAAGCTATAATTGCATGAAAATTATTATCCAGCTCTAGAGAGATAATCTTCAGTTAAACTATAAGATGCACTTCAAATGTTTAGAAATCAGAGGTTTTATGTAACCCCAAATCCATCTCACTTCATTTTGACAAATATGCTGGTCTATCATAATTTTTTTACAGAAATTACCACTTATGCCGATTCAAAGCAGCTCAAAAAGCCAACATTGAGCAATATCTTACAGAACTAACCAGCATAGGCTTTAAATATAAACAAACACATCAAGTAAGCTACTGTACTCATCCCACAACTAACAGATTAATAAATAATTCTAACAATAGATTCAACATAGAACAAATTTCACACACTGTATATAAAATAACATGCATCCAAACAGGTACAGTACTATATATTATGATGAATGATGCACATTCCTCTCTACTCAGATCTCTCAACACAGATATCATTACAGAAGAGCCACAGATAATACAGAGCATAAATCGATCTTCTTTGAGCACCAAAATAGTGTGGGCCACACATTTGAGCTCTTATCCAACATAGCATGCATCGAGTGAAATGATTCTAATCAGAAGGTCAAAGAAGCATGGCACATAGCTAGCAACCTTAATACCATAAATAGGAAGGAATCCTGCTTCCCCTTTCTAGGAAATGGGCAGTCTGATTTATATACATTTTGAATAATCTGCTCCCTATATATACATACCCATACAACTATGTGCAGCCCAGGGCTATGACTATGGGTACATTTAACACCTTTGAAAACACTTAGCTTGGGTAATAATTTTTATGCAGTTATAGCTTTTCTTATGAGAGTGAGTCAGTACATATATTTAAGATGAGTTTTATATATATATTGTTACTGCTAGTAGTAAAACCGTCACTACCACTACTAAATTTTGTTAAAATTTAATAAAGAGTTTAGCTTTATTAACGTTTTTTATATTATAAATGATAGATCAAACTTCTTTATTTAGTAAAACAAGGCTTGCCAAAACACGTGGCGTGATTTAGTGCAGTGGAAGAAATGTCAGATCCTGGAGCATAGGGTTCTTGGATCCAGTTCTGGCACTCTTAATTTCTTAGGAACTCTGGAGAAATAAAGCCATTCAGTTAGTTTCTATTTGAGAAATATAATATGTGATTCTTGCATATATAAAATATTTCATTATTATGAAATGTAATACCAAGTATTTTGAATTCACTAAAGTGTAAAATAATGTAGCTCTAAAAAAAAGCGATGGAATAAATTGTGTCAAGAAATGTGAGCAACGGGGGATTAACGCTAATGGTAATAAAAAGATTATTACTCAGGCATATTTGCCTGGAGTGTATTAAAGCGGAAAACTTATATGCATATAATTTATGTTAGTAGATATACTCGTATCTATGATGTCTGACTGTCTTGAGTAACAAACAGATTTTTAAGATAAATTGTTTATTTATTCTAAATAAAACTGATATTAAAACAGTAGCGACATTTTCCATGCAGTAGTGCCTACTAGGTAGCACTTTTGTATGGAGAAAGTTGCTACTATTTTAATAGCTTGGGTAAGCATTAGGAAATGGTGGTCATCAGATGTTCTAGTGATTTAAAACTAATATTAACTTTTAGTACTATTAAAACACAGGTTCGAACTTTAAATGATAAAAATAGTAACAAAATGCCAGTTTTATACTAGAATATTTTGTCATCTTCATTAGCATCATCTTCAATCGTTATTGACCTTCAAGATAGCAGTCTCAATTTAAACGGGCTTCTCATAGCCTTCATATCACACCAGTGGACTTTATTTCATCCATCCATCCATCTCACATGCGGTTTCTTTCTAGGTCTTTTGCAATTTCTTAGGATACAATTGAAAGTTTTAACTGCCCATCTATTATCAGCTATTCTGGCAATATGCCGAAACCAGATCTATTTCAGTCTCAATTCTTTCAATAATGCCAGTAATACTTGTTTGTTCTTTCATTCATGTATTTCGTTTTTGATCTCTTCTTGTTATTTCTAATTTATATTATATAGTAATAATGATGTAAAAAAAAAAACTACCATCATCTCAATAAGAAATAGGATAGGTTATCAAAAATAAACATTAATTAAAAAAGAAAAAAAAATAGAAATTATGTTATTACTACCCCTTTGTTATCATTAAGTTGGCAGATAATCTTCTAAATGTATATATTTTTTTTTAATATTGTCCTTTAAGAAGAAATAATAATTATTTACATGATCTTTGCAAAAATTCCTGGTATGCAAATACTTTAATTTGATTCACCTTTGATCGATAAACTTCTAGAGAGGTTTCACTTTAGGCATAATTCATCACTTAATAATTTTAATACTAACCCCCACAAATCAAAGGATAAAAAAAGTAACCGCATTTGACATGTTTAAAAGATTAATTAATCAGTTAAAAACAAATAAGGAGGAGTTATTTATTAAATAACAAATAAAACTTCACAATCTTAAGAAACCGGCTAAAAACTGTTGAAAAATAAATTTAAAATATGGCTTTCAACAATAGCATTAACTGATTGATGTACAAACTCTTTTTTTTTTAATAATATTAACAGAAACACACAGGCTTTATATCATATATGTGTAGAGATGGTAATCTGGACCAACTGATGATTGCTGGTTTAGCATGAAATACATATATTGGTGATTATTTATCTTTTCAACATATGTGTGCTCGGGTGTATCAGTGTTATGAGGTAGTGTACAGAGTGGTGGGTCGTGTGAAAGTCTGTGTTCATATACCCTATATATTACATATATAAACACAGGTATATAATAAGCCTGTGTGTTTCAGTTATAATAATATTAGTAAATTTCGTCGAGTTCATTTGAGTGAAGATAAAGTTGCAAATGAGTTTATTTATCACTAATTCAAAAAGAAACCCATCTTTTTAGCATAGAAGAAGAAAATAAAAAAGTGAAAATGATAATAATCATATTTCAGATACGAAATTTCCATAAAATAAATCTTTATATTTTGATTTACAAGTGTCAACCTTTTGCGATAACAACTTTGACGCCAACCACTCCAGATAAACACATTAATGATTACTGCTATACATTTATTAATCTTAAGATTATCCTTAACCCAGACATGAACTTTAAACCCTCAATTAAAGATTAGTCTGTCTTTTTAAATTATATATAAACATTTGAAATAATTTCATTTCTCTTTTTCCATGTGTAATATTTTTTATAAATATAATTAAAACTGTATCACACGTTCTAACATGTTTCAAAAATGTGTAATGCAGTTTTAATTATGTCTCTAAAAATAAATCCTGTAAAGTAATTTTTTTTTCCGATTTAAGATATTAGTCATTTAATATTTAGGATTTAAGATATGCTCCAATTCTGTTAATAGATTTATGAGTTCTTTTTTGTAGTGCACTAAGAAATTAACTTGCTGCAGTTCTATGATACCATGGTTGGGGGGGACAACAACATTAAGTGCTAATTTAGTACATGATCTCCACCATTTTGAATTTCAAAAATGACCAAAAACGTCATCTGACACATCTAAGTGATAAAAAAGTATGCAAAAGCACAAAACATTTACAACTCAGGTCATGTGACGATAATATCAATTAAAAGCAACACACATAGAAATTTGATCAAGCACAATTTTACAAATTAGATCTGAGATCGCATTGTAAAGTTTTGCTTGACCAGATTTCTATGTGTGTTGTTTTTAATTGATATTATAGTCACATGATCCGAGTTGTAAATATTTTGTTTTGGATTTTTTTTCCAAATTAGTCACGTGACCCAAGCTCTAAATGTTTCACACTTTTGCATAGTTTTTTTATCACTTAGATGTGTCAGACGACATTTTTGGTTGTTTTTGAAATTCAAAATGGTGGAGATCGTGTTCTAAATTAGCACCCAACCTTCCCTAGGAAAATGATGGTAGAGTTTTTTTTATAAATATAAAATACTGAAAGAACTAAAACATAAAACCTATTTTTTGATTTATAGAATTTAATATGAATTAAATAAAATCATATAACAAGATAAGTTCTGTATGATTACATAATTCATCCGTAGACAATTTATAAGCAGAATGACAGATTCTGGAACTTAAGGTCTCTGGATCAATTCCAATATTGGGGTATCTGGTTATCAAACTTCTTACAAACACCCTTGAACAATAAAGTCATTCAATTAATAGCAGTAATAATAGTTACATTACTACTGCTGCTACTATTGATTGTTCAAGCTTATGGCTGAGCTGGAGTGGTTTAAAATAGTTAGTCCTTTAGAAAATTTACTTACAGATGACAGTATATATTATTACAATAGTAACACATATGACCAAGAAAGTTTGTGATCAACAGAGATGATTACAATCAAAGAAATATAATAAAAGGAAATGATACTTCAACTTTTAGATTCTTAATATTCAGATATAAAAAAATTGTAATTTGTTGGTACTTGAATTTACGACCATTTTAAGTGGATAGAAGCAAAACCATGTTATGATCACAGGAAATCACTTATTCCCTTGAGAAAAAAAATGTATTGAAGCACTATTGACTTTGAGTTAACAGAATTGAGATAATATCTGGTCAGCCAAAATCTGCTTTTGGCATATAAATGGAATGGGGAATTGGAGCAAAAGGATATTATGATGTGGATGCCTAAATCGAAACACTTGTTTCGCATTTGGTTAAGTATTTGAGTTGTTGATTTTTTTAGATGATAATCAAAAGTATGAATGTTTTATCTGACTATATATATTTCCATTTATCCATTGATTAATTTTTATTATTCTGAAATACCATTACTTTGAATTGTATCATTCACATTATAAACATGATTTTATAATGATCACATGGCCATAACTGTTATATTTGTGAAATTGATAGTTGTTTTGTCAGCCACTGGAAGATGGATAATAAGATATCTGTTGGTTAATTCTAAAGTCGTTATGCATACTTCTATTATCAGTGAATGCAATTGTCAGTCTTGAATATATTATCAACTTTTATCTTGATGCTTCAATTCATTATGTAATATTTGACTTTCTTTTGAATTGACACAAGTATGCTATTTCTTTTCATTTTACAGTTATCTGATGTATAAAATGTAGTGCTAGTAGACTAGGGTGTTTTATTTGATCCAGTTTCTATAAATATTTATTATTCAATCATTGTTGATCTACTGTCAGCCTCCAACCCATATCACCAACAAATTTATGTATTTCATACATCTTTTAAAATGTGATCTCTTTTTAGGTTTTATAATTCATTATAATCTAGTTTAAGATTTATCTGTTATATATCTTCTAGCACTGTATTCACTTCAGTTCCATTTCAGTTTTTTTCATCCAAGTATTTCATCTTTGATTCCTTCTTGTTATTCCCAATGTACATCTCTCCAATTCTATGAATAGTTTGAATGAAGTCTCTGTATTGCTCTTCTGTTAAGTGGCCATGCTTCAGATCCATATGTAAGAACTGAAAACAACTATTAAAAAATTATTTGTGTATATATATATATACAGTTCTTTTTTTATATCAGACTACTTTGGAATAAAAGTCTCCAAGTAAGTCATTTTCTTCTATGCTTCTAAACAAAAGTTGGATAACATATGAGTTTGGTTTCATCCATTTATAAAGGTGATGATGATGGTTACAATGTTCCCACAATAATGCCAGTGTATTAATAGAAGAAAGATGTTTGGCGGACTTTCATTCACTGGTTGTGTGTCTGGATATTAACATTCGCAAATCAATCACTGATTTAAAAAGTGAAAATGTATCTCAGTCTAATGAACCAAAGGAAATAATTGCACGCTGCCTTTCATTTTGGACGTTTCCAAAGGAAACTGTCTATATAGTAAATAAAATAATTTCACCAAATACTAAAATGTTTATTTGGTTCTGTTGGGATAACATTAATGTCCAAGTGTAAAAAAACACGAACATCTCCAGCTTTTCCATGCCCGATTAAGTGTAGTGATCGAGTGATATCCAGGAGTTTAGGTTCCATGGATCACTGTTTGGCTCTATTATTTGCGGGACTCAAATTTCTTACTAACTGCGCAGTGAAGCCATTCTATTATTTCTAGGTTTTATTAAAGTTAAGGAATTAGGATATTAAGAATTAGATTTTAACTTATAATTTATTACCTTTGTAACTGCATTCAATTTTTTTTTTTTTATAAATAAATAACTATTACCATAGACAGACATTAAATTTGTTTTAGCGTGAAATATGTTTGCGCTTAGAATTATTTATTACTTTTTAAAATATTTATACCATACGGTCTTTTCATTGAATCCAAACACCTTATATACTCTTCTTTTCTTTTTAAAAACTTTATTTCTTTTTATTAACCATTTTTATTCACAACTTTATCATCCCATTCTTCTTCTTATTGAATATGTATATATAGTTGAAAAGAAGAAATAAAGTTTTTAAAAAGAAAAGGAGAGTGTATAAGGTGCTTGGATTCAATGAAAAGAACATTATAGTTTATAAGATATATATATATATATTTTAAAAAAGGTTTCGTATTGTGATTGTTAAAAAAGTTTGGTAACAGCGGTGGTAATAAGTTAGATATATTTTCAAAATATTTATATGTTTGATAATTTAAAGTTGTAATTATAAATTTATTAAACGCTCACTATTATTTCAGTAATAATTGATAATGTAATTTATTTATTTATTTATTTTAATTAAACTGGTTATAAAACAGGCAAAACTCTCTATACGTATTGCCACACACAGCAAGTTAGAGTAATCAATGGATGCCAGAAGGCTTGTGCATAAAATGCCCATTTAGTGCCTATTCATCCAATATCCCCAGACTAGTTTCTGGCTTGTGCCCAGTGAGGAGCCTTGGATCTGAGAGCACTGCACCTAGATGTTAGGATCTAATACAACCCTCCAGCAGTCACCTTTTATCTCCATTTAACTACAAAACTATGAGTCTTAAACTGAAAACACCTTAATGTTTTCAATCCAAGCCCATTAGCTTATATAGTCATAGGGGTCTGAACTCAGTTCAGCACTCATACATTTTGGTGTCTTTGGTTCTTTAATAACCATAGCTACCACTATCCTATGAGGCCACAAGCCAGAAACTAGTCTGGGGATATTGGATGAGTAGGCACTAGATGGGGATTTTATGCACAACCCTTCTGGCATCCATTGATTATTCTAGCTTGCTGTGTGTGGATATACGTATAGTGAGTTTTGCCTGTTTTAACAACAGTTATCTACAAGCATAAGAAATGGTGGTCATGTGATGTTTATTGGCTTTAAAATGGTTTGTTTTTATTTATTTTTCCCAAATTATACTTGGTAAGTAATTAAATATACTTGATTTTTAAAATAGTAAAACTATTCAATTCACTTTATTTCAGATACAAATGCGGATGGAGTTATTGATAAGACAGATTTTCCTCGTCTGAACCAGGTATTTGAATATTTAATAATGATGGAGTTGAAGTTTGGATGTAATAAAAATATTTGCCATTACAAAATAAACAAACAAAAGAACAGTTTCTGATTGTATGTGTGTATTTTTATAAAAAAATATGTATAAATATTCCTTTATTTTTATTATCATCAATGGGGCAACCAAAATAAAACAGTAGTCAAGAATCTTTAAAAAAAGCTTCATTTAAAAATTTTATACTTTAATTTCGTTACCGATTTTACAATTTTTAATTTTTCATAGACTCCTAGTTTCTTTAATGTAATATTTTTTTTTCTTATTAAGTTTTATCGTAGAATTTCGCTACTATCTTATTTATATTTAATTTATTTTACATTTCGTATTTATTTTTAAAAATCACTTCTTTTGTTATCTGTAGTTTTACTACTATTGCTAACCAAAATAATTAAGTTAGTTTGGTTGTCTAGTAAATTTATTTATTTATTTAAATGCCACATATAATTGAGATTATTATAATTACTTTTTAATGAAATTTATTTTCAGAGGAAGGGAATTTAATTGAGCCGACAGATATCTAAATTTTTTGAAAGAGTAGTTTGTGGAATTCTATTCGTTATATGAGTCTTCTGTTACCGAGCCCACACATAGGTGTATGTTATGAATTAGTTTGTAAGGTCGAGGGATCTTTAATTTTTTTAATTTTATTAGTTTGATCAACCGAATTGACTATTTTTTATAATTAGTGGAAGCGAAAACTAAATATTGTTTATTAGAGTTGATGAATAATTATGATAGAATGAAATAAAACTTATAAATCGGAACAGTTGAATGCAGTCTAATTTGTTATATATTTGAAATCTGATGACATCTTCAATTATAGCATCAGTTACATTAATTAATATCTATATTGCAGTAATTAATAGTATAATAAAAATACTTTTTTAATTTCATATATGTCACATTCTGTTATAGATTTGTCGTTAAACATCCAGAAGGGGTTGTTGATTTGAGATGAGTCTTAATTAATGAAATGACATCTTAGAATTATTGTCAAATGTAATTTACTTAATTGTTTATATATATATATTGTGAGACAACATCTTTTCTGACTTCTGTTAAAGGAAAATGCGAAAGAGCAAGAAGGTACCGCAGGGAAGTAAACTTGAGGGTGCCAATGTGGTAATATTTAATTGAGTATCCATAAGTTTACTGCAGTACTTGTTCTTTAAGCATGGCATATCGTTCACTAATAGAATATGCTAACGTTAAGAAAGATTTACATAAAGTACTAAAAAAAAAAAACAAGGTAAAAACTTGCTAACGCTTGTATTTATGTCAACAGATGGCGTTCTACCAAAAACACCGTCAAGCGTATGTTTACATAAACGTCAGAGCATGCATTCACTATCTCTAACTTTAATTCCACTTTCAGATCATGATTTCAAGCTATTTGCTATCATCAGTGAAAGACAGGAATTTTAGAAACTAGATCTAAACACAAACTCTGAGCGTTTATGAAACAGTTTCTATTCAGCTTGCAAGCGTGAATCTTTTAGACACGTAATGTCTTCAAACTCAGCATAGCAAGCCAGATAGCTACATGGGCCTGGTCTCAGTTCAGCATCATCACATAGTAGAGGCCTTTGCAATATATATCATTGCTAGAAAGACCTCAAAGGTACATTTATGAAAAACAAAAAACAAGTTAAAAACTTGCTAAGGCTTGTATTTATGTCAACAGATGGTGTTCTACCAAAAACACCATCAAGCGCATGTTTACATAAATGTCAGAGCATGAATTCACTATCTCTAACTTTAATTCCACTTTCAGATCATGATTTCAAGCTATTTGCTATCATCAGTGAAAGACAGGAATTTTAGAAACTAGATCTAAACACAAACTCTGACCGTTTATGAAACAGTTTCTATTCAGCTTGCAAGCGTGAATCTTTTAGACACGTAATGTCTTCAAACTCAGCATAGCAAGCCAGATAGCTACATGGGCCTGATCTCAGTTCAGCATCATCACATAGTAGAAGCCTCTGCAATATATATCATTGCTAGAAAGACCTCAAAGGTACATTTATGAAAAACAAAAAACAAGTTAAAAACTTGCTAACGCTTGTATTTATGTCAACAGATGGCGTTCTACCAAAAACACCGTCAAGCGTATGTTTACATAAATGTCAGAGCATGCATTCACTATCTCTAACTTTAATTCCACTTTCAGATCATGATTTCAAGCTATTTGCTATCATCAGTGAAAGACAGGAATTTTAGAAACTAGATCTAAACACAAACTCTGAGCGTTTATGAAACAGTTTCTATTCAGCTTGCAAGCGTGAATCTTTTAGACACGTAATGTCTTCAAACTCAGCATAGCAAGCCAGATAGCTACATGGGCCTGATCTCAGTTCAGCATCATCACATAGTAGAAGCCTCTGCAATATATATCATTGCTAGAAAGACCTCAAAGGTACATTTATGAAAAACAAAAAAACAAGTTAAAAACTTGCTAACGCTTGTATTTATGTCAACAGATGGCGTTCTACCAAAAACACCGTCAAGCGTATGTTTACATAAATGTCAGAGCATGCATTCACTATCTCTAACTTTAATTCCACTTTCAGATCATGATTTCAAGCTATTTGCTATCATCAGTGAAAGACAAGAATTTTAGAAACTAGATCTAAACACAAACTCTGAGCATTTATGAAACAGTTTCTATTCAGTTTGCAAGCGTGAATCTTTTAGACACGTAATGTCTTCAAACTCAGCATAGCAAGCCAGATAGCTACATGGGTCTGATCTCAGTTCAGCATCACCACATAGTAGAAGCCTCTGCAATATATATCATTGCTAGAAAGACCTCAAAGGTACATTTATGAAAAACAAAAAACAAGTTAAAAACTTGCTAACGCTTGTATTTATGTCAACAGATGGCGTTCTACCAAAAACACCGTCAAGCGTATGTTTACATAAACGTCAGAGCATGCATTCACTATCTCTAACTTTAATTCCACTTTCAGATCATGATTTCAAACTATTTGCTATCATCAGTGAAAGACAGGAATTTTAGAAACTAGATCTAAACACAAACTCTGAGCGTTTATGAAACAGTTTCTATTCAGCTTGCAAGCGTGAATCTTTTAGATACGTAATGTCTTTAAACTCAGCATAGCAAACCAGATAGCTACATGGCTCTGATCTAAGTTCAGCATCACCACATAGTAGAAGCCTCTGCAATATATATCATTGCTAGAAAGATCTCAAAGGTACATTTACGAAAAACAAAAGCTTGAAATCATGATCTGAAAGTGGAATTAAAGTTAGAGATAGTGAATGCATGCTCTGACGTTTATGTAAACATACGCTTGACGGTGTTTTTGGTAGAACGCCATCTGTTGACATAAATACAAGCATTAGCAAGTTTTTAACTTGTTTTTTGTTTTTCATAAATGTACCTTTGAGGTCTTTCTAGCAATGATATTTATTGCAGAGGCTTCTACTATGTGGTGATGCTGAACTGAGATCAGACCCATGTAGCTATCTGGATTGCTATGCTGAGTTTGAAGATATTACGTGTCTAAAAGATTCATGCTTGCAAGCTGAATAGAAACTGTTTCATAAACGCTCAGAGTTTGTGTTTAGATCTAGTTTCTAAAATTCCTGTCTTTCACTGATGATAGCAAATAGCTTGAAATCATGATCAGAAAGTGGAATTAAAGTTAGCGATAGTGAATGCATGTTCTGACGTTTATGTAAACATACGCTTGACGGGGTTTTTGGTAGAACACCATCTGTTGACATAAAGTACTTAAATAAAACTCCAAGAAGTAGCAGCTAGCTACCCAAGATGGTTATTTCCAGAAATTTATTTTGGATCTAATCTTAGACGAGTCAGAGAAATAAGTTAAGCTATGATTCAAGATTGCTGTTAAATAATTGAATAGGATTATATTTCAAACTATTATTGCAAAGGATTATATTCAGATTATGAAATATTTTCTTGTTTATTTTTATTTTAAGTAAATAATTTTATTAATAGAAAAACACAAAAAATTATATATTTACATAACAAAAAAACCCATTTTAACCCCCCCTCCCCCTTTTATTTTTTTACAAGTTAACTAAAAATATATTTTTTTAAAGGGGAAAAACCACCCCGTATTCTTTTAATTTGTTTTTTTGGCAGATATTTTATACATCGATAATAGTATTTATCCCAATCATCTTCTAGTTTTTTAATCCAATTTATATTACTTGTTATCGAAAATAAATGAACATCTTACAGCCCACATTGTTTTCAACACATGTGTTATTATCATTGCATTATGAGGGACAAACCTATGAATATATTGATTTATCATATATCTCAAATGGTGAGTTATATGAAAAGTTGAATATATGTGTGGGTACCCGCACATACCTATAAAGATAACGGTTAAAAAATAAAAAAAATAATTCTAGAATTAAAAGATTTATCTTTTAAATACGGAACTAAGAAATAATTAGAAGTTATAAGATTAGAATAAAGTTTATATTCTAATTATAGCAAAAAAGTAATTTAGTGATAAGGAGATAAAAATGTACTTATAATAATTAAAATAATGAGAGCCAGATTTCTGTTGTTGATAACAAAAATTTGAGTTTCATAATAATTCGTTAATTAAAATTAACAAAAAGGTAAAACATTCTAGAATTCAACCTGTGTACACTTACAGAAATAACTACCTTATCTGATGAGCTAGGATACCAGCCAATCAGCTGTAGGAAGAAAACAATGGAAGAAATTAACAAGGAGTTCAACTGTGAGATGAATACATGTTTTTGGGTGCTGGATATTACCCTTTGCACAGTAGCTTTTAAAGCTGAGAGCTTGCCTCCGGATGTGAGCAATCAGGCTAGGGACTAAACAGATCGGAAAGATCTTGATTATTATTTTGTATGTTTATGGCCTTATGTATATATTGTGCCATTACAATTTAGTCACTAGCTAAATTTATAGTAATGTGCATGTAGAAAAGGTAAACCAAAAATCATTTGAGTGACCTTTTATTATGTTACAATATATATATTGTAACCTAGTGTTATTGACACTTGGTTTATTTGGCATTGTTTCCACAGGAAAACAATGCAATCCTTTTCTAGGAAATAAAAAAAAAGTAAAATAATAATAATATTAAGTGATTAATAAAATATGCTATTTACTCACTTTAACGTGTTTTAAGCAAATAACTAATAAATTTAGTAATTTGATGTCATTTTGAAGAAGAGCATAAATAATTTAATGAAAATATTAACAATAAGAGCAATTTAATATAGTATAAAAGCACATATTATAAACAGTAATTGATTTTGGATGGGTAGAGGGAGAGTAGATGAATGTCTTATCATAAAGCACAATAACTTCTGGTAGTTTTTAAATTATTTTAGATAATAATGTATACAGAATTATACATCACTAATAAGCATTGTTAATTAAATATATTTATTATTTTTCATTATTTGTCAAATTATTTTGTAATCCATTTAAATCATACAGAAAACTATATGACTGTAATAAGTTTTTTTTTTCCTTTCTTTTGTTTATGTATAATTAAATGATTATTTTTCTGTAAGAGGTCGCTAAAAGAAGACCGCCAAATTTTGAAGAAAGTTTAGTCTGACATTAGTTTTACAAGGAGGAAGCAGTACTGAAATTCGGTAACAAATTTTTTATTATTTTTTATTGCAGAAATAAATATAAGTTCAGTAAATTGTTAATAATATCATGCGTGGCTAATCCTATTTGATAAGATATTCTGTTTTCTGCTGCCATCTACCTATTTTAAAGCTTTTTATACGCAAAATTGTACTATCTTATGCTAAAGTTCAAAATGACCGTATTGACTACAGTAATCACGGAAAATGTCATTATATTTAAATTAAGCAATATAAGTAATTTCCAGGAAATAAACAATTATTTGTTAACTTTACCTTATTTAATAATCTTTTCATGGTATAAAAGAAAAATTATAATTAAAAGAAATATTATAAAGGCCAAAGAAAGTTAACGAGAAACATTTCGCGCTCTTTCTAAAAGAAATTGTCTGCGTTTGAAAATAATGTAAGTTCCCCACGTTAAAATATGTTTTATTCACTGAAAATTATCTAAAAATAATATTAATGATCAAGGATATTTACTTATGCACCTGTATATTTTTTTAAAAAGAAAATATAAATTTTCTCACGGCAAATATCAGAAAATTTGTATGTGTGCATTTTACGGAGAATTCTTTATTAAAGACAAATTACAATTCCTAGAGTAGGAATAAAAACTACAAACATTAGTGACTTAATTATAACCATAATATAATATGTTATATTATACATCAATTTGAGTCGTTAAAACTTTATATCCACGTAAGTCAGCTGCAGTTCTTATAATAATAGTATTTTGGAAAATTTGCGCATTATTTTATTCATAAGCCAGCTAGCTAAAAATGATACGTATCGCCAATAGTAAAAAGAAAAGAATTGTATATGTGATCGTCTATCGTCAAATATTCGTCATGTTAAAGTATGTATTGTTTTCTTGGATCCCATAATTATAGCAGTTAATTCAAAGAAGAATTAACATCCAATGCTGCTAGGTTTTTCTTTGCCTAATTTATTAATTGCACCAGAATGGAGGCAACTTTTGTAGAAATGAAATAATAAAATGTGTTTCTTATTTTAAATTTTGCTTCGTGAACTACGAATGGATCAAGTTCTTCATCTGGATAAATTGCCCAACGGAAAACATTTTTCTAGTGAGATAATAAGCACTTGTTAAGTAATGATTTTTTTTTACTAATTTGTAAAATTATGTGTATTTTTTTTTATCTCAACAGGTGAAAGGCTGTATAGTCAAGTAGTATTTAAATGACCTTGTAATCATAAAGGTATGTTTTCCTGTAATTATTCTAGGTTAAATTTATATTTGACATGGAAAATTTTTTTTTTATAAAATGTGTTTACTTATGATATGCATTATGGATATAGATTTATATGTTAGATGCGTAAAAGAAGAAAAATTCAGATACTTAATAGATAAAATATCTAGTTAAAATTATCAGAAGTAATTAAAGAGAAGTGCTATACAGGATATTACTTATTTAAAGTTTGAAACAAATTTATACTATGTTAATTGAGGAACTTATTCCCAATTATTCTTTATTAATGCATTCACTTAATTTAGTTCAAGATACTAGACTACCAATTACTTGTTGAATGTTTCTTTGGCAAAGGCGAAAATTATCATGGTTTATTCTGTGTTATCCATTGATTTCAGACGTTGATCTAAGTATACCCCTGAACATAAATTTAGTGTAATTAGTGTATTTGCTTGTCTTGCCCCGATATAGCATCAGTATATGATTAATATTCGCATAAGTAATAATTGTAATGTATCTATTTTGTGGGATGGAAAATGATCTCCCCAAAAGCTTTATTTTCCATGAGGGGAATAGATAAATCTAGTATTCGGGTATGTTTATAACCCAAGTGATCGCTTCTCAGAGTTAGGACGATCAGTAATTTATATCGTATTTAGTGTATTTCATTCGTTAAAATCCCAGGAGAGGATTATATTTGGTGTGTGTTCCTATTATGCCCAAGTAAGAGGCAAGGACCCACCAAACTATTTTAATGTAGTAGTTAACTCTACAGACCTTCGGTGTTATTCCATATTCCTCATGAGAAAATAGAGATAATTCCACCACGGAAGGTGTTGAATATTGTGTTTTGTTTAGAAAGTTATGGCAAGATAACGGGTATATTGGAGGTTAATTCCTCACGATCCATTTAGTAAAAATAGCGTGCTAGTATATATGATCAATGTCTGGATTGTGCGGCGGAATAGTGCTGGTAATCCACACGTAAGTCAATGGAGAGAGTAAGTTTAAAATTGCGTGATTTAGAAATTTTTATTTGCCAATGGAGGGTTCAAATACTAGGTTTAATTCGGGTTAATGATTAAGTAACACTCACAATATAACTTATACTGAGGAATACAATGGGTATAACAACTTCAGTTGTTATTAAGGTAAATATTAAAATAATAAATGTAACTTCTGATAAATAACCCATAAATTATAATAAGTTATCTAAATAAAAACTATCATTTAATTAAAGATATGATAATAAAAATCGTTTGTACGCATTGCCTAGAATCAGATTATTTTTATTTTAAAACAAATAGTTAGTTAATAAAGTTAAGCAGCCGTTCATATAAGATACACTAAACGGATGTGTTGATGTATCGATAATAATATTTATTTTGTTATATTCAATTGGCATAAATGTAAAACGAAGATGAAGAAGTAGTTCGAATCCAAGTCTAAAAGTATAGACGAATTAATGTTAGTTATATTTTGTTTTATCCATATGGGATCGAATAAATTGTATATGTTTGTTTATTATGTTAATCATAAAGGATAGTTTTGTTAAACTGTAATAATAAATTATAATCTTGTTAAAATTTAATAATAAATTATAGTCTTGTTACAAGTTGTTTTGAGTCATTCTTCTTGTGTGCTAAATAAAAGTGTATTGGCATAATACTTGCAATACTTTCTTGAGTCCAAAATCATTTATGAAGTCTTAAATTCAATACACCAGATAGACAATTGTAAGCAGATCAGAATATTTCAGTATATTTTAATTTAATAAGAATTAGTTATGGAATTGAAAACTTCAGACCAAAACATTTTATTTTATGTGTGTGTAAAATCACTTTATTCCCAAACTAGTAGCTTTTGGTTGCACATTATTTCGTACACATTTAAGTGAAATGTCTAAGTAATAAATCTTAGTTAAATTATTGTGTTGTCATGGATGATGGAAGGACACAAAAGCACCCTTGTCTTTTCATCATTCCGACTGAGATTCTGGATTAAAAAGGGCTGTATTATTCAAAATTATGCGTTGTTATTGAATATGGTTATCATTTCGTTAAATATTATAATAGTTGATATGTGGATGAAGACACCTGGAATTTAAATAAGGTAAATGTTTCCTATAGCCGACCAGAATGTCAGTCATATGCGACAACACAATACTGCCGAGCATTTTATTAAATATAACAGAGAACCCTGAGATTAGTGTCATTATTATAAGTGCTTTTAAATTAAGAATTGATCAATTATGATCAACATTACAAGCGTGGCATGGCTTAAGAGATTGAAACGTCTAATTGTATAATAACAAAAAATATTGAGAGCATATTGGCAAATTAATGAATGTTTTATTTTAGTCAGTAATATTAACAATGACATGAAATCATCATCATCATTGTCGAACAGTGCAAGTACTCACAGCTCAGAGAATGGGTTTTGGATAGAGAAAGAATGTTAGTTATTCTATATTTTATTTTTAAATTTATTTTATTAATGATAATTTTTTTTAATTCTATCTCTGTCTAAACTGCATATCGCTGTAGCTGAATTATTATAACTAACCAAACGTCGAGCTATATTAGGTAATATAGGGTTTGCTACCCGAATCATAGACGGAAGCGTTTAGGCTTTCCGAATTCTCTTTAATAGAATTTAGGTTTCCGAGATGATTTCTTTATTAGAAATGAAGTCGTCCATTTGATAGGTTAGAATATATATATATATATTGTCAATTAATGTATTAAACTATTGCAAGTTAAATTTATTAAATGCACTGGATTTAACCGAAGTAGTGTTGAGTCATTATTGACAAACTATTGGAATTCAATCAGGGAACAGTAAAGATCCCTGATAAGAGTTTGAGCCATAAGATCAAAGAATGTGCAGACATAACACTATCATTGCTAGATTAAGAGTAAGTTCCATTCTGAAAAAAAAAGTTTCACATTGTTTATATCCTTACAGAGATACTTCAGAAAGAATAGCTTCTGTAAAATTAAGGTCATGTCATCACCGTAGGGAAATTTTCTGCATTTGAAAGATCACTGAGGAATGAATTCTGTAGTATTATTACAATGATCATTTAGTTTCACTTAATTGGAGAACATTCTGTCAACCAAATTGACATTTTCTCCACATTTAAGAATTTTTATGAATTTTTAGAAGACTATTTTTTAAAATAGCGTCTTAAGCTGATGTTGGATCAGTAAAGATAGCACCATCTTTTAAGTTATTTTGAAAGCCTTTAATACAACTTGATCACAGCTGTTTCTTTTTGGCCTAAACTCAGCCTGCTCTATAACTAGATAGTTCCTAACAATTGGGAAAATTCTCAGTTATTTTTTTTTTATAAAGCTTGCAGAATAAATAATAATTAATAACAACAACAACAATGATTATAATAATAATCAATAATGCTTTGAATCATTGTTAGGGTTATTTGATTTTAAGACTGCTATAGTTTTATTTCTGTATCAAATGGGTTTGATTTTTTGGGATTGTTTCTGTGGTGCTGATATAGTACGCGCTCGGTGGCCATTTTGAATTTGAAAACAGCCAAAAACACTGCTGGCACATGCAAGCAATAAATGTCATCAACTAGAAACACTCATTTTTTAAAAAAATAAATCGCCTGAGGCACTATAATTGAAAAAGGTTTTGGGAAGGGACTACACTTAAAAAAATTGCGGGAAACCGTCACATTAAATAGCCTAAGGTGATACTATCAAAAAAAAGTGCCGGGGGGGGGGGGAGAAAAAGAGGTGAAAATTAAAAAATACTTTAAAATAAACCAAAAACGCTAATTTATATATATATAGTCATAATCAAACATTGCAATATTTACAAAAACCCGTTAAAATATAACGATCACTAGAAAAATAATAAATGCTATTTTAAAAATATCAGTCCAGTCTATCAACGCTATATACTAAATCAGTATTATAATTTTAAAAAACAATATTTAGTCATAATCAAACATTGCAATAGTAAAACCGTCACATTAAATAGACTAAGGTGATACTATCAAAAAAAAGTGCGGGGGGAAAATAAAAAGAGGTGAAAATTAAAAAATACTTTAAAATAAACCAAAAACGCTAATTTATATATATTGTCATAATCAAACATTGCAATATTTACAAAAACCCATTAAAACATAGCGATCATTAGAAAAATAATAAATGCTATTTTAAAAATATCAGTCCAGTCTATCAACGCTATATACTAAATCAGTATTATAATTTTAAAAAACAATATTTAGTCATAATCAAACATTGCAATAGTAAAACCGTCACATTAAATAGCCTAAGGTGATACTATAAAAAAAAAGTGTGGGAAAAGAAAAAGAGGTGAATATATAATGCTAATCATAAACAATTTGAACAAAATATTTACGTATTATTAAATACTTTATATAACATATTTGGTTTTGACTTTCTTCATTATTTATTAATTATTTTAAGATTCATGCTTGCTGTCTGTATTGGCAACCTGAACATACATATATGATTTGATTGATTTATAAATATCCATAGTCATTTTATTGTAACTAATAGAGTCAGATCAGGGGTGTCAGATATTATCATCATCCATTGAACTAGTTCCTTGGTGCATAGTCATGTGCCATCTATATATAATATCCATTGATGTAATCTGAGCTCATGAGTTGGATTCGAATTCAGTTTGGTTTTGGGTTTAATTCTTTGGTTTAACTGGGTTTGAACCCGACCATGGGTTAGGTTGTTGGGGTATAATATGTCCAGTACAATATGGCTTCTTTCAAATTAATTGTTTATATGACAAAATTGGATTAGACAATATGAATTTAAGTACATTTTATCTGGTACTAACATAATATTCATAAATATTGAAATAAATCTTCAGTAAGAATTGTCTATCTGTCTTGAAAACCTTTAAAAGTATTCATAACCTTTCTCAAACAATTATAATAAGCCTTTGCCCTTTAAACATTTTAGAAGTATTAATAATGGCAATGCAAATGCATTTTTAAGTACTAGTTTCAAAATTAGCAATTCTGAAATTTCTATAACAATGACTTTGCCAATATTGTGCCATTTCACATTGTACAGTAATAAAATGTTAGAATTAAAATCTACTTTGCATGGAATAAAACGTTTCATACACATTTTACAAAGTATAATAAATATAGTTATGCATTTGAAGGCAAAAAATACATCCAAATCATTATAATACAATAGAAAAGAAAGTTATAAAGTCTATTTTTGTTGAAAACATGTTTAAGAAAACTTTTGTTAGTTTTCTTTTTCTTTTTGGGGGTAAAAGTGAAATTCAAGTATATTATTTTAAAACCCAATAAATACTCTTCTTATTTTATTTTGTCTGAGCCAACAAATGTTTTACAATTAATTTCCTTGACAGGAAACATTAAATTAAATTTTCACTTTTATTTAGAAAGCTGTATAATTAATATTTCATTTACTGACTACTATGATGCTCTATATATTTTAATGCAATAATAAGAGTATCACATTCTAGAGCATAAGGTCCATAGATTGAATCCAGTTCTAATACTCTCAGCATTCAAACTTTCTATAAGTTCCCAATCCATTTGATTAGTTTTTTTGCATGGTTCAGTGCAGTGGTAGAGTATCATGCTGTAGAGCATAAGGTGCCCAGATTGAGTCCAGTTTAAGTATTTTCAGCACTCAAGCTTCCTATAAGCTCCCAAACAATAAATCCATTTGATAGTGGTAGAGTGTCACACAGTAGAGCAAAAAGTCATTGGATTGAGTCCAGTTCTGGTTCTATGAGCTCTCAAACTTCCTATAAGCTCCCAAACAATAAACCATTTGATTTATTTTTCTGCATCATTTAGTGTAGTGATAGAGTGTCACACTGTAGAGCATAAGGTCCTTGGATTGAGTCCAGTTCCAGTACTATCAGCACTCAAACTTTCAATAAGCTCCCAAACAATATATCCATTTGATTATTTTTTCTGCCTGGATTAGTGTAGTGGTAGAGTTTCACACTGTAAAGCATAAGGTCCTAGGATTGAGTTCACTTCTGGTACTATTGTAACAGTCAGAAAATGTGTGACTCGTTAACAGTGCAGAATTCGACCACCACACAGAACTGCAGCACCATATAGATAGCGAAGCCACCCGTAGTACTAAGTTCGAACATAGTTTATCGGTTCCACAATACAATCTACGAAACAACGCATCTGATGCAACATTAGTAAACATTTCTTTAGGCACGGTGGTCAGGGATATGCAAGAGATTCATGATTTTATTCTGAGTTAGCCAATAATAACACTAATATTAACTAAACACTTATATTTACAAAATCGAGGAAATAGTATATAGAATGGGTATCGAATAAATAAAACGTAATTGCAGACGTATAGTTTGAAATTATTTATTGAAACATTTTAATAATAAAACTATTTACTAATAATATTTACGAAGATTTAAAGTTTCAGTAGCGGGATTTTCTGATACTATTATATTAAAGAAATACATTTATTTATTTTGACATATTTTATATTTAAGACCTCAGTAGCGGTATTTCCGATACTGTTCATGTTTACAAAAAGAAATATATTTATTTGATGACATAATCCAGCTACCTAAAATTCTTGAGCAAGTATTTCTAATGCATGCCTTTTGGGATTTATTACTTTTGCAATGCAAGAGTCTAATATAAGATTTATAATATTAGCGGCGGACATATATTTATTTAATTAAAAATATTCTTTAACAACTAAGGGCTAACATTTATTTGAGAGTGAATTATGAAGATAATGCAAGGGCAGAGTGATACATCGAATAATAAAGTTAGTTAAAGAAACACGTACGTTTTAGAAAGGCGATATGGAATGGCAGTATATCGAAACTGCAAAGCCGTGAATGAGTTTATAAGAATGATGGGCTGGCGTTTGCCATCGGCCCAAAGAAGTAAGGTGTCACATAAGCATAACCAGGGACAAGCGGTCCATGCCGCGATTTGCCTGCTGGCTGCATGACGGTCGTCAAGTCCTATGGGACATTCATTTGTCAGCTTGTGTAGGACGACTGGGGTTAATTTCAACCCTATAGAATCCAGAATATTCACGGCTTGGAATGGGTCATCGCATCTCTAAAATGTAACACATGTATAATGTATAGACGATTATGGTAAGATTTAAATATATTTCTAACTCGGCCCTACATTATCAACATTTAATAAAGAATGTTGGTGACTCTCAAAGAAATGTATTTTTCTGGAATTATTAATTAAGATTTAATAAATATAAAACATATATAAACTGGGTGATTATTACAACTAATACGCCAGCCATTTGCTAAGTGGTAGACCCCTGCATTACAATAAATGAAGCATTGAATGCGTGTCGATTTATATGAAAATTAAGTTATTTATGAAAGTAAATATTAATGAAAATTTGACACGCATTCACTGTTTCAAGCGATCATAGATTTGTACTTAAAAAATTATGAGCATGCGATAATTATATGATAAAATGTAGATTTTAGAAATACGTACCCAAGAAAGATAGAGTGAGGTAAGCTAGATTATTAGAGAAATTTACACAATAAATTAATTATTAAATTTTAGTTTTACAAATGATAATTTTACATTTTATAAGTTATATAAGTAGTATGAAGAATGAGCTATAGCATATTAGGAGAGTACTCTAGAGAATTTGAACACAGGTACCTGTTTTATGAGAAGTTTTCCGATTCCATTGGTTAGTAGCACCTTGTTCATGATTAGCAGTTCTTTCCTGTGTTTAGGTGGTTCATTTAATTTAACAGCAGCAGCAGCTTTCTCATTATTTTAGGCAACAGATCTTCGTGGTTGAATTTATGAAGGGCAATGGAAGGTTTGGCATCTGATAGGCCATCTTCCGGGTGGAGAATAGTATGGGCGCTTTTACTCGGTCATACCGTGGCAGGAACAATTTAATTAATATTTTGGAGACTCTCAACTGATCGAGAGCAGAGCTAAAGTTAAAGTGAAAAAAATCTCTAGAAAGTCTAAAAATGGCCTCTTTTCTTATATCTTATCTTTTACATTTTGTTAGTATATTTTTAGATTCCATTTAATCTGCCCTGAGGATAATCAATGCATTTTTGTTAATTCTAATTAGAGAAAACTGCCGTTCTATTGTTTATGTTTAGATTTTACATTTAGTTTTTGCAATTATATTTTAGGGAATTTTTCTTTTTAATTAATCTATTATCTCTCACCGACTGATTCTTTTTAAAATTTCAAAGACAAAAAGGGAACATACGATTATTTTTACTTTTAATTTAAATATTACATCAGATTTCTAAAATTATTATTAAATGAAATTTAAACAAAGCAATAAATAACGGATTTTACAATTCAAAATAAATAGTTAAAATTATATATTTTTATATAACTAAAAGAAATCTAAATTATATTATTTATCTTTATTTATTGCCTTAAATTTGAGATCGAAATGTGTGCGTGTTTATGGTGAATTCTACATATATCTATACATTTTTAATATTGCTACACACACAATTCGATACCAAAAAGTTTAAATTTGGGTAGGATAGAGCTGTGAGTGAGAGACGATAGAAAAAAGATGAAACTTAAGATTCAAATACGAATCTTACTGTTTCACTACGAGCACTCAAACTTCCAATAAGCTCCCAAACAATAAATCCATTTGATTATTTTTTCTGTCTGGATTGATAGAGTGTCACACTGTAGAGCATAAGATCCTCAGATTGAGTACAGTTCTAGTACTACCAGCATTCAAACATCCTATAAGCTCCCAAACAAATCCATCTGATTCATTTCTCTACATGGTTTAGTGCAGTGGAGCACAAAGTCCTCAGACTGAACTTCTTATAATAAGATTGCAAACAATAAATCCATTTGATTAGTTTTTTTGTATGGTTTAGTGCAGCGGTAGTATTAGACTCTGGAATATAAGTCTCGGACCAGCTTCAGTTCTGGAATTTCTAATGCTTAAATTTCTTATGAGTTCCTGAACAATCTTATTTTCTTTGCATAGTTTAAGACATTAATATAGTATCAGATTCTAGAAGGTAAGATCATCAGATGGATTTCAGTTTAGCCATTTCTGGCACTTGGACGTCTTATGAGCTTAACTATTAAAGTCATCTGATTAGATATTTATTTCCTAAACAGAATATAGCCAATTCATCATTTATTACACTATTTTTTTTGGAATGCAGCTGGTAATTATAAATATTTGAATTTTAAATTTGTTTCCAGTAATATTATTTCATCTAGAATACAGTATTTCTTTATTGGGAATAACCATTAGGAGAAAATATGGCAAAGAAGGGAAGTTTATGAAATTTAAATTGGATTTCAATTTTTGAATTTTCAGGCAATTTAAATGAAATTATCATGACATATGTATTAATAAAGAGATCCTATCTTCCCATCTTTGCTCCTGTTAGCATTATTTGGGGCACGAATAATGAATTATTATTATTAAACTTTTGGTGTTATTTCAAACTAGAAGATATACATCATTAAAAGCTTTATTATTCAAAATAGCCAGGATTTTAGAAATACAAAAATCATCTTGTTAAAACGAAGCTTTAAAACATACGTTTTTATTGTAAATTGACTTTTCTGCATATTCTTTGATTAAATTATGGCATCAATGTGAAAAGATGAAGTTTCATTAAACTAAACTTTTAATAGTTGGAATTCAGAAAACACTGCCATCTATTGTGAATTCTCTGTAAAACATAATGAGGGATTCACATTAAAGAAAAATGGTCATGTTTAAAATGTACTTTATTATTTTTAAAACATTTTATCTTTTATGCAGTGGAAAAACAAAATACATTTTAACATACTTTAGTATTTAAAATTGCTAAACAATGTTTTATTTTTTATGCAGTATGTTTGTAATATTTACCAAGTCTGTAATCTTGAGAATATGCGTGTAAAATGTGATAGTAGAGACCTCTACAGGTGTTTAACTACATCTTAAATGTCATTTTAATCTGTAAGCTGGCTTGATTGATACTTTAAAAAGTTTGCTATAATATAAAGTTATATCCTATTCCAGAGTTAATGGTTAATTTATTTTCCTTATAGCATTGTGATAATTAAATAGAAGTGGATAACTTTGTCTAACTGATAAATTAACAATGATATAAGTAAGTGGGCAAAATATGCAAATCCATTAATAATAAATTGAGGGAACACATTTACATATATATTTGAATAATAATGTAATTATTAATAGTAAATTGAGGGGAAAGAGTATGTTTGTTTTTCCAAATTCATTCAAAAGAATAATAAAAGACTTACTGTACCATATTATTATTTTTAATTAAAATTAATAGGGAATGATCATTATTTCATGACAATTAAACATTCTCTGGATGATATCCTTTTTTTTCACAAAGTTTGTTTTTCTCTATGGAATCCCATTAAGCAGTCTTTGGTCATACAAATTGTTTTGATATTTTAAAGTCCACATTAACTTCAATATCTATACACTCATCCTACTTTCCATTACTAAATTCAGATTGTCAGTAAAATTATAGTATAAAGCTTTCTGATGCAATACTAAAACATTTTACTTTCTTGTTGCTGCCATTATTAAATCAATAACTTTCATTTTATTGCTTAAGAAAGATACTTTATATATTGTTTTTAACTCTTAAAAATTTTTTTTAGCCTTATGATTAGTAAACATTTTATTGCATGAAAGACTGTAACAAATCAAAATTTGGTAGAAATGTTACTTATATATGTGATTAATATTTTAATTTGCGAAGCGCTGATAGTTGAAAATTGAAATAAATTGAGATACTGCTAAATCTCTAGTGCTCGTTACATCACATAACTGACAGCCAATCAGATGTCAAGGATAGCCATCTAAAATAACATCCAAACCTAAACACACAATAAAGATTTTATGAGAAAAGGACAGCCAACCTCCTCTCAACTTTTCTTTCTATATATCTAAGCCAGTCGTAAGTATTTAGGTTTGAAAGCTTGAAGCTTTAAATATCGTCACAATTAACTCACTGAGTCTAAATCATAAATGTACAATGCGAAATCCTATGATTTACTACGAAGTAGGTTTTAGCTGTCAATTATGTGTTGTAATGAGCTCTAGAGATTTAGCAGTATCTCGATTTATTTCAATTTTCAACTATCGGTACTTCACAAATTAAAATATTATTTACATACTTTACTGCTTGTTATGTATTCTAAAAACTACTTCATAGTAAATCATAGGATTTCGCATTGTACTTTTATGATTTAGACTCAGCAAGTTAATTGTGAAGATATTTAAAGCTTTAAGCTTTCAAACCTAAATACTTACGACTGGCTTAGATATATAGAAAGAAAAGTTGAGAGAAGGGTGGCTGCCCTTTTCTCATAAAATCTTTGTTGTGTGTTTAGGTTTGGATGTTATTTTAGACGGTTATCCTTGACATCTGATTGGCTGTCAGTTATGTGTTGTAACGAGCCCTAGAGATTTGGCAGTATCTTGATTTATTTCAATTATATATGTGATTATATGTGGTTCTCTTGAGATGAAAAGATGGCTTCTGCTATGATATAAAATTGATTAAATTTATGAATTTAATGCTTTTATTCTTTGTTTATTCATATTTCTTTTTAGATAGCATATAATTGAAATAGTGTTTATTGATGCAGCATATTGCTACTTCACTACTGAACATCACATGATCACCATTTCTTATGCTTGCTCATAACTGTTATTAGAGCAGGCAAAACTTTCCATATAGTATGCCACTTAGTGCAACCAGAGTAATCAATGGATACCAGAAACTTGTGCATAAAACCCCTATCTAGTGCCTACTCATCCAATATCCCCAGACTAGTTTCTAGCTTGTGGTTTTACTTCACTATTGTATATGTATAGATATGTACAATAGTATCATTAATCTTTTTTACAACCATTTTTAAAGATTATATAATGCATAAATTAGAAGCTACCAGTCACCAAAGCAGTTTTCGTATGCAGATCTCCTGAATTAAAGTAACTTTTATTGTAACAGCTGTAGATAATTAGTTTTTATCCATAGAATAGTTTATTCTTAACATAATACATAACTCTCTTATTTTACTTTTATGCAGAATATAAAATAGTCGTATTTAACTTATCTTCAGTCTTTTCCTGAAGGTTTATGATGATGGTGTTCTAATTGAATTTTTATATTTGGCTATTTCTATTACTAACAGATGAATGTATTTGAAATATTTAAATAAAGTTAAATCTTTCTAAAGACATTCAATATGCATATTAGGTGATGGAAATAGTCCAATATAAAAATACAATTATCTTCAGTCTGTCTCAAGATAAGATGGATAGCAAGTCAAAATTACATTAAACATGTGCATAATTATGTGTTCATTTGTGACTATATGTTAGGGCATGTGTTTATATGTATCTATTCATTTACTTATGTATGTATATTTTTAAATTCAGTATTTTATTTAGTCCTAAATTGTGCTTAGAGGATGGATGGTCTTCTCATAATGTTGAATTATTATCCATATAAAAATATTAGCCTAAATGGAACTGGTGAGAATAGAGTGGATTACTGATATTATGTTAAATGTGGGAAAAGAAAATCGTGATGTTTTGTTGGTATATGCCATTGTAGCCAAAGAGTGAAAAATTATTAGGGATAGCATGAATGTGGAGTTGCTAAAATTAGTGATGTATATATTGAAGCAGTCATATATATAGTATATATATGTCCTTTATATGTATATAGTGTTGGCATAAGTTATAATTCTAATGCATTTTAAAAAAAATGTATAAAGAAATTTAATTTTACTACAAAATTTAATTTATTATACAATTTAATCTTGATATGTTATAGTAAGGGGGGTTTCAAGTTATCAAAGAAAATGTAACTGATGAATTAAAATCAATTGACGATAAAGGAATGTACAAATTAAATTCTAATTTTGTAATTATTTTAGGGAAAAGGTGACAAAATATGTAATTACTGGGGAATTTGATAAAAATCAAGGATATTCAGAATTTGATTAAGTACATGTAATTAGTAAAAATTTTAAAATTAAACTAGATCGAGATTGTAATCAGCAAGATTTTTTTTAGATAGTGAAGAAAATATTTTTTTCTTTTAAAATTAATTAATCAATTTAGTGAGATCCGGATGCCTTTGTTTTTGACATATATATATAGGGCAAAAGTAGAAAGAGTTTAGTTATTGAAAAACTTTTTGTAAGTTTTTTTTAAGCTGTTAAATTATGTCACACTATGACCATTGAGTAGATCACTGCAATTTCTCTGACCATTTCCATGGAGCTGAGTATGGACTCCCTTAGTATTATAGAATAAGGTCAATAAAGTTCCTGCCTACTATTCATGATCCGAATTGCTGATATACTATACTGTTACCATCAATAGAAAAAGCCCAGTATATAATTTCACCTAGTGATCAGCCAGCCAATAACCAAGAACACTTACTCCATAAACCTATGAACTATATGGGAAATTCAGCATGTTTGACTATCTATCAAAATCCTTCAAAGGTCTGTTAAAATAGTGATTTATTTTAACTTCATAAATTTAGATTTACCAGTAAACAATTAAAGCCCCTTTATTATTATTATGTGTTATAATGCCTGTTTAATTAATTGTACATAGTAAGAAAGATGAATTATTGCAATATATACTTGATTTTTCTTAAATTTATTAGACTTATTTAAGAATCAGATGGAGATAAATTTAGTAAAATATTTTAATGATTAAAACATTTGATATTATCTGAAGAAAAGTCCAGTAATTAAATAAAAACAAGATATTTAAATCTCTCCTCACTGATTCTAATTTGTTTTTTTTTCTCGTTATTTGCTAGTTAAACTTGTCTATTCAGAATGTATTATTTCAAATACGTAATCTGAGCCATTAACGCAATTACGAATGGTTCATAAACAAATTTTGAAAATAAAACTGAATTTAGCAAAACAAAAGTTAAAACTTTATTTTCTTGTTATATATAGAGTACGTAAAAAACAAACTCTTAACAAGCTTCAAAAATACCCTCAACCTCAGACCGCGGTTTCTGCATCTAGCGTCATCAGTGAGGTGTTAGGGATTAAAAATACTAGAATTAGTCTAGCATTTTATCAATGCCTAACTATTGAGAAGAAAATCTGAAACTTTCAGAAATTTAAATGTCCAAAAATCCAGCTATCTAACTCAAATAGCCGTATGGGACTGAACTAAATTCAGATACGCCATATATTAATAGCTCTAGCAATATAAAATCGCCAAAGCCTTAATAGCAAAAACTAGAATTAAAATGATAAAAAAATCAAGTCAGATGTCATATGACCTAATTTTAATAAAGCTCGTATTTACAAATGTTATATATAGAGTACGTAAAAAACAATCTCTTAACAAGCTTCAAAAATACCCTCAACCTCAGACCGCATTTTCTACATCTAGCGTCATCAGTTGAGGGTATTTTTGAAGCTTGTTAAGAGTTTGTTTTTTACGTACTCTATATATAACATTTGTAAATATGAGCTTTATTAAAATTAGGTCATATGACATCTGACTTGATTTTTTATCAATTTAATTTTAGTTTTTGCTATTAAGGCTTTGGCGATTTTATATTGCTGAACCTATTAATATATGGTGTATCTGAATTTAGTTCAGTCCCATATGGCTATTTGAGTTAGATAGCTGGATTTTTGGACATTTAAATGTCTGAAAGTTTCAGATTTTCTTCTCAATAGTTAGGCATTGATAAAATGCTAGACTAGTTCTAGTATTTTTAATCCCTAACACCTCACTGATGACGCTAGATGCAGAAACCACGGTCTGAGGTTGAGGGTATTTTTGAAGCTTGTTAAGAGTTTGTTTTTTACGTACTCTATATATAACATTTGTAAATATGAGCTTTATTAAAATTAGGTCATATGACATCTGACTTGATTTTTTTATCAATTTAATTTTATTTTCTTGTAGAAGATATAAGTATATATGTATACTGCGTATATGTGATTTATAAACAACCTGCAGTTTTAAAATAAAATTTAATGTTCGAAGTTAAAAGTAAAACTTTATTTCTTTTCTTTTGACAAATATATATGTACACTTCAGGTACTCTGTTTTCAATTCAATAAAACTTATGTTATAAATTCTATAAAACATGTGTTATAAAAATAATGAATTATACGATACAATAGTTTAATTCTGTGAAACCTTTAACACAATTTAATATATTATCATTGTAGGCTATCGTATTAATAATTCCTTATATATGTAAGACCTATGGTGCAGATCTATAATTAAGCAGGGAGTAATCTCTATATAAATTTTTTAAATATATATAATAACTGCATAGGCTGTGATTTAGCCTATATAATAGATGTTGGCATATTATAAACTTGTGACATGACCATTTACGTTTAATTTTATGTAGATTTAAATTTAAGTCCAAATATTTATATAGCATTACTGGGTTGTCTATTTTCATGATTATTTTGTTGCGTATCTTCTGCAGGCATATGTCCCTGCTTTGAAAAATTTAATTTGACAGGTTCCTCCTGAATCAATTCCATGCAAATGTGGGAATATTCATTTCCTTTTTAGACTCAGAGGGTCTTGTTCTTGTTTTGTTACCAGTGCAGTAGATTGTTCCTGCCTGTTAATGAGAGTTATTTAGGGTTATATGAAGATGCTCATTCCTTCATTCCCTGATCCATTTATTTTATGAAATTTGGATCTAACTTCACAATAGTGAAGATATTCCCATCACTGCCTTTTTGTTTGCTTTGGTATTACATTAGCAACTCAGTACTGCCTCCCTTCTGTATGTTAAAGCTGACATTTCAGCAGTGGTAGATCATGATCATGAGAGCAATATGATCATCTATTTTAACCACTTTGTAGAGTTAATTAAACTTGCCCTGCTTCATTTATTATCATGTATCTGCTTGAGGGATATCTGCCCCAAATATCCAAACAGATGCATCATCTGAGGTTCCTTATTTATACAGATGAGATGCAGTCAAACTTTCTATGCATGTAATCATGAATTAAATATCACGCAGACCCTTATATATATTGTAACCTTATATTTTAGTATAAATATATAGTTGGTAGAAATAGTCTAAAATTTCTCTACTCCCAGATGACTTGATTATTATTGTGTATATTTGACACATGTCCAAATTAATTGAACAATGAGATTATATAATTCCATTTTTTCCCCTTAGTTATTATATATATATTTTTTCTTTTATCTATTAGTTTTGCTCTGTTTCCAAACACTAAGTTAGGTAACCTGTGCTTAACCTAAAAGTGAAAACCAACAGTCTATTACATCAAAGTTAATAAGATAAATAAAAAACAAATAATTATTTTTTTTTTCTCTTGAAATAATCCTAGGGATTATTTTGTTTTAATTAAAAGATTTATTTAATTTCTTTTGAATTAATTTATAAAATATGATAAGATAAACACTTTTTTTTTCTTTTCATTTTTAACTGATATGTAAATGAGAATAAATTTAATTGGCTAAGAAATGAAACAGAAATGCCAGAAAGATTTTTTTTGAAGAACTGCTGTAGTAACAGCAAGTATAAAATACAATTTTTTTATTATTTACTTTACCCTTAAACATATAATGAAAATAAAAGCTCTTTTAAAAAAAGGAGAAAATGTAAAGATAAAGAAGGAAGTTAAGTTAAAACTTCTCTTAAATAATTTAAATTGCAATATTATTTGGTGTTAATAGCAAAATGTATAACTAAATCTTAACTAATCTGTTCAAGTCTCCCAACCATGAGTCTAGCTGCTGATAATCTTCCACAAGGTCTACAACTGAAATGCACAGGAATTATTGTTGACCATGACAATCTATTTGAAAATTTTTATTCTTTACAGACTATATTTAGCCTTTGGATAAAGTTTTACCTCCATAATTTTAGCACATATAGTAGTGTAATACATGTGCAGAATGAAATATATTTAACTTTGGATAAATTTTTGCTTTCATGACTTTAACACATAGTGTTATGTATATGTGGAATAAGATATTATATTCAAGCTTGGATAAAATTTTGCTTTTATGAACTTATATGTGTGGAATAAAATGCTGTTTTTAACTTGGATATAATGTTTTACTTTCACGACTTTCACTCCTAGTAGTGTTATATATATATGCAGAATGAAATACTGTTTAATATTTTGTGTGTCAGTGTTTGAACTAATTATAATCCCACTTTGAACTTAGATTAGAAACAACATTGTAAGTTATCTTATTAAAACTACAATATAGTTGTTGAAAGAGATAACAGCTAACCAGGAATATTTGCTTTAACTATCGTTCTTTGCTTTGGCACTAATAAATTAAAGTAAATATTTTAATCTTGGAATAACATCTAAAATAAAACCATGCAATTTCAGCATCTTTCGAGAATAATTTAACTAAATGAGACATATATTACCTCTCAAAATATCTTGGATCTCCAGAACCCATGTATAGATCAACTAATTTATAAATATTCCTTATAAATGGAGATGAAGAAGCATACAATCAACTTTTAAGATTCTATGTTATAATTAAACAAATATGTTTAATTTATATTTGTCATTAAGTTTGAGAAATGTGCTATTAATTGATTGGCTAATAGTCAATAGATTTAAATAATATGTATTTCAGTTTAGTGTAGAAATTTAATGAACATGCTTATTATGTTTTATTTGTATTTTATATTCTCTTATAAGTATGTTAAATTCATAATATATGTAATCTTTTGTGTATTAAATAATTACTTGTTCACTTAGATATAGGGATTAAAGAGAGTCAATTTAGGAAACAGTGCTTGTGTGTAAAGATTTAATGATTAATCCAACGTATCTATAATGCATTATCACCACATGGCCTCATCCTGTACATCTTTTCAGGGTTCTGTGCTTATACTCATATTATAATATTAGGTAATATTCTTTCATACCATCCGGGCATGGTCAGCCGTTATCTCAATTCTTTCCTGTAATCGAGTTTTCTTACATCTTTTGGGCTTAGTTGACACTTGTAAAATTGCACATGTCTCCAGTTTAGCAGATTGATGAGGATAATTTATTTCTATATTATTAAGAAAGTGAGTGTTAATACTATTTTAATGTTATATGGCTTTTTTTGTGCTGGTGGTTAATCCCCAGAATAATTGTTTGCCATTATTTTGTATATCATTTAAGTTTGTTTCAACACTGGTGGTTAATCCACTGAACATTCTGTAGTTATTCTGTAGTTAGGGTACTTACTGTTCGTTATTCGTTTGTGTGTATGAGTACATCCACAGGTAAGCATTGCTCATTATATAAATGTATGTTTGAGCAGAGTCTCCATGCATTATTATATGTATATTGTTTTTCTCATCTTAATGTTTGCCTCATGTGTTCTGTCATCAGCCATAAAAGGACATTCAAGTGAATTATTGTCATAATTTATTATAGGTCAATTATATGATATTCCTGCTGAGTTGGAGTTCAAATTCCTTCTCTGATTTCATATCTTATCGTGGTCAATTTTTATAGGTTTTTTAATAGCAATTGTTGTCATTATTATTATAATTTTGAAGTATAGGTGCATTGATTCTGATTTTGACATATTGGGGTTGCCATTGACTGGGTATTTGAATCGATTCTCGTCTCTATAAGAGCCTAAATCAATACATTTGTAATAAAATTTTAGATTGTATTATCTGAAACTAGTGCACATCCATGTACATAACTAAGTAGTACATGTGATGATATTTTATTTTTTATTTATTTATTTAATTACTGTACCCCATGTAGAATAATTACATTTGATGATATTTTATGTTATTTATCGTTTATTTAATATATGAATATTGTTAACCAATTACTAATTAAATGTTTATTGAGTCATAAATAAATGTTAATTTTTAAATAAATGTTAATTTTAAAAGTTAACCTATCTGTGCTGTTGCTATTTGTCACACACATAATCAGAAATCCAACTTAGTAAATAAAGAATAAATATCAGAGCACATATTGTTCCTGATGATGATGAACACAAGGTTTATGAAAACATCCAGAGAATATTTTAATGTTTGTCCTTGGGTAATTTGTGATGTATAAGATACAATAAAATCCCATTTACCTTCTGCATCACCTCTGCTTTGCTTTGTTAATTTCTGTAATATAATCCAGAATCTGTTACCTCTATTGATTTTTGTGACATTAATACTTAAATTAATAATAAATGTGCTAGCCAGATAATAATTGAACCTATTCTCTAGTATTACAACAGGTATTTTATTTATTCAACTAAGAGTTTCATTACTATTGATTTGCTTTGATTTGCCCATTGCAAAGCATTACCCTATATAACATTTCTATACTTTGAGCATGAGTATATCTGAGCTACAACCAATTATGTTATGAAGCTGATTAGATTTATTGCTATCTTATTAAATGCCCCATATTCATCATGTAATGATTAGCAGTTTTATAGATTATGACAGCTTGTCGATGTTTGGCCATTGAATCTCAAGTAAATAAAATTGTAAATTAAGATCTGGGGATGTAGTTTTAAGATCCAGTTGTTAAGGAGAATTATATTTTATTAAAGATTTATACAATTTATATTAGATGACTTAACTAGTAATGCTGTGATAAGTTTTTGTGGTGTACCCTGGCCATAACCGGATTATATTGTAACGTCTTTGTATTGTATCATTTAATTTTAGCTTGGTACAGTCCAGGGTAGGATGTTTTGGTCACAATTTTCAGCTTCCTACTTGAGCCAGTTTGCTATTGACTAACTTTTCGGTTACTATATATATATATTCTATCCTATAAAACAAAATTTAATTATCTATCTTCGTGGTTAACATACATAGCCATCGATAGTCAGACATTTCGAACCTATAAAAGCATATAATAAACTTATTAACTCTAACTATATAGTAACTAATATAGTAACTAGTATTAATGAATCTAGATGTAGTTTAAGCTCAATACATCAATCTCCTCTATAATTAGGAGTCTCATTTTCTAACCTAATAAAGTATATTCTCGGTGATCAGCAAACTCACCAATGTGCATACGCAGCCTATCTCAGTGGTTGGTTAGTTATAAGAAGATTCAGCTGCAGAGATATGCAGTTAAGATAAAGAAAGAAACTAAAATCCTAAACGAATTATCATTAGTAAAATAAATATCTTGGGAAGATAGAAAAAAAACTGCTATCCTTCCCTAATTAATAATTTAAAATAAAATAACATCCTCTCTTTATCAAAAACACATTCTCTGAGCTATAAGTATTTGCACTTTTAAACAATGATGATAACTTCTCATCTTCTTGTTAATGTTACCAAAAAAAAAACTATATACCCATTATGTAAATCATTTGCCAATATGATCTGAAAATAGCCTTCTTAGCACAATTATATGTTAAACTCTTTTAAGCCACGCCACAATTGTAATATCAATAATAATTGATCACTTCTTAATTAAAGAATAATTATAATGACAATAATAATCTCAGGGTTTCTTTGTTTAATTTAGGGAAATGCTCGACAGTACTGTGCTGTCACATATGACTGGCATTCTGGTCAGCTATAGGAAACATTTACTTCAAAGTCAACGTGTCTTCATATATCATAGCAACTACTATATTAATTAAAGAGGTGATAATTATACTCAATACTGACATACAATTTTGAATAATACAGCCCTTTTATCCAGAATCTCAGCCAGAATAATAAAGACAAGGGCGCTTTTTGTGTCCTTCCATCATCCATGACAACAAAATAAATTAACTAAGACTCATTACTTCGACAATTTAACTAAAATGTGAATGGAATAATATGCAGTCAGAGTTAATGACTTGGGAATAAATTCAATTTTACACTTACAAAATGTTTAGTCTGAAGTTTGCAATTCCATAAATAATTCTCATTAAAATAAAATGAAATGAAATATTCTGATCTGCTTAAATTTGTCTATCTGATATATTAAGTTTTTGAGAGTTTGAAATGATTTCGGACTCAAGAAAAGGTTTTGCAAATATTGTGCAAACACACTTATATTTAGCACATAAAAAAAAAAAGGAATCTACAACAAATATTGACAGGACTATAATTTATTACTATTACAGAACAAAAAAAAATACACAAATTTATTTAGTAATCTCATACTGATACAAAACATAAACCAACATTAATCTGTCTATTGTTTAGGTATAGAGTAAAATTATAACTTCACCTGTTTGCAATCATGCGAATTGACTAACTAAAAAGTACATCTCATTTACCAATACACTAATTTATAAGTTTGGTAAACTTTCTATAAGCTTTTACTTAACTATTTAACTATTTTTGTTTTTAATTGATTTAATTATAATATGAAATACGCAAAATACTAAATTTATTTCTAATAAATTTAATTAAGTTATGGTTTTTAATTGAACAACCCATTCTAATTATGGGTCATTTATCAGAAGTCGCACTCACCATCTTACATTTAACTTAATGTTAACTTAAGTTACGATAAATATTTTATTCATAAGTGTAATTTAAATTATGAATATTACTTAATTATTAACTAACATTAAACATTGCGTTTGAATATTCCTCCAGCAAATAAGCGTTTTAAATTACGCAATTTTATATTACTTTCTCCATTGATTTGCTAGTCAGTTACTAGCAAGATTCAGCAGCACAATACAGATATGCACTATTGATACTAAAGTGCACCTTGAGGAACTAACATCTCCAACATAACCTTTATCCTTGCCCTAACTTTTAAAAACAAAGCCCAATAATCAACACCTTCGATGGTGGACTATCTTTATATTCACATGAGGAATGCAGATTAACAACGAATGTCTGCAGAGTAATGCAAAGTCTAAAAGTTGTCACATAATATAATCCAGCCCTTTCCATTTAATTGTTATTTATTGTTAAAACTCTGAATTTGGTGGTCAACAAATTGACCCAAAATAATTCCTAAGTGGCTTATATTTATGTAATTTTTTATTTTATTTTTACCATTAGTTTTCTTATTTATTGTTTTTATTGTAGAGCCACTGTACATTGTAAGCATGTAACCTATAATAAAAAGAGGTTAAATGATATCCATATGTATCTTCTTAGTGTGAATAAAGTTGTTATTTGAAACTAAACTACTACACTAAAGTATTTTGGTGGCTTCTTGCCTCTTACTCAGGCATAAAACGAACACACTCCAAGTATAATCCTCTCCTGGGATTTAAACAAATTAAGCATCCTAAGTGCTATATAAACTCTTGATCGTTCTATTCATGAGAATCGATCACATGGGCTATCAAACATACCCTAACATTATATCTAAAACTATTCCTCTCTTGCAACAATAAAGTATTTTGGGGAGATCATTTTCATCCCACAAAATGAAATACATTATAAGTATTGCATATGCTGATATTAAGCATATATCCTAGGCAAGATAAGGAAAACACTCTAATCATAATAAACCTATGTTACCATATATACTTCGATCAATATCTGAAACCAATGAACATGACAGCATTAAAGTATAATAATTTTAATTCTAATGAAGGAACATTCAAAAGCACTAGATAACACATCAGCTTCAACTAAATAAAGTGGATGTGCTATTAAAGAAGAATTATTACTAAATTAATATATTTTGTTGACCCTTTAAACAAGAAATATCTTGTTGCAATACACAATGTATGGAAGCCTCTAATTAATCTTGCTCTTAGGAAAAAATAAAAATAATTAGACTTGTTAAAAAAAAAAGTTGAAGGACTCAGGAGGATTTGAACCAACCCTCATATATAAATTATCAAATTTCTACTATATGTTGCCTTTGACAGAATGGCTCAGTTGGTAGAGCATTTGCCTTAAATTCAATATTCAAGAATTTAAAGGTGCGAGTTCAACTTCTAAGTGAATATTGTCACTGTGCATATAGGCCAGCAACACCTGAAGAAGAGTGGAGAATACTACTACTCGAAACGTTGTGTAATTACTAACCTGTATTGTCTATTTGTGTGTTATTACTAACAAGTTGTTTGTATTTGAAAAGTTTAAATAAAGTTTAAAATTTTCTATACATTCAATATTCACTCATAAATGATGGAAATAGTCCAACATATCACATCTTATAATATACCATCATTACAAACCTTCAAACAAATGTCCGTTATATGTTGTGACACTACAACTCTTTTCCTTCCCCTAATAACTGAATCTTAATTATTAGAATCGCCGCCGAGGGCGCCACCAAGGATTTCTCTCTTGGAACCTGGCCACGAAGCTTTACGTAAACCTGGTCTTATTTATTTTCGAACGGCGATTCACCGATTACAAATTTTGTTTATAATCTGACAGGGGTTTTCACTTAAGGACACTAACTAATTATTATAAATAATTAAAGAATTCAAATATACGTTGGATACAAAAAAATTACTTTCCTTTATTATTATTATTATTATTATTAACATTATATTTCTGCCCGATCCAGAGAGAACTGATTTGCAATTTCTGATTTTCCAACTGTTAACTTTCTAAGTATTCTTCCCAAATATCTACCATGGATTTACTTGCGCCGACACTAACACTGCGGATTCTAGCAGGCGTGTATACAAAGGCGACTTATAGTATATAATCTTTCCTGAAGTTTATTTTTAAACCCCACTTTATTTGGTAAATAAATAACTTGCAAAAACTTAAAGTGAACGTATAAGTGTCTTTCATTTTCTTATACTTTCAACACTTCCCTTATTTTCTGCTAACAAGCAAGTAACGCCCTAAGGTTCTCTGTTGCTTGGCAGCGCACTTTTATACCCCACCCTGTTGTTACCCTCTAGATCGAACAGATATTAAATAATTTAATATACAGCCATACCAATATTGCATAAAAATATTTAACGAGAATTAACATAAATAGTTTACAATATTAAATAAATTTATTTCCCCACCTCTATTGTTGAAACATTCGTAACAAATATAATAAACGAAAAATAAATCAAAGATAAAGTTCTATTATGCTTTAACTAAAGTTCCCATTAATTGAAAAGTTTATAATTACCCTGATCGATCAGAGTGAAGTGGCCTGACTTTCATAGATTCACATTCCATTCGTCATGCCTTTGTTCTTGTATATGAGAATTCTGGTGTGTCCATGGGTTCCTTGACTCTTTCGGTAGCTTCATTCAGATGGAGTGGCGGCCAATTCCCCAAAGGGGAAGGTTTTGATAGCTTTAGCCGCTATGCATTTGAAAAGAGTCCGCAAAATAAATTTCTATAATAATTTTTTTGATTCGGAGCACAGCTTCTCGCTTTCTTTTTCTTTATTGTCCTTGCTGGTCTCTCACGTCAACTGACTTACTCTAAAAACGATTTTATCTCTCTTTCTCTTATCTTTTTTTTTTCTTTTTAATTAGCGTAACAGCAATTATTAACCAAATACTTTTACTTTGTGAAAGTTTCAACAATAGTCTAATTACTACCAACAATCTAATTTTGTTTTCTTTCCCCCACCCTTTTATCTCTCGAGTTTTCTCCCTTTTAATTAAACACTTTTAACATTTTTGACAATAAATTATATTTTATCTTTTTTCTTTTTTTTTTTTTTTTTTTTAAAAAATTTTTGCTCAAATCTATAGCAAAAATAAAAGTTTAAGATTTTACCCTTCCCATTAAATTAAAATCATTTGTTAATTTTTATTTTACAACTATTTAACTTCGGAAAATATCTATGACGAAATTATAAATATGAGCTTATATATATATGAGCTGACTTAAAATATCAGCTCAATGTATTAGGAGATAAGGATTATAGATATATGTAGACACATTTGGGTTAGTTATTTATATAAAACTTCAAATATTTTTTAATATTACAAAAAGAAATAATAATAGTAATTTTGTCTTTTTTAATTCAATAAAATCATAAAAATCAGTTATTACAAAAAATGTTTTATTATTTTTTTATTACCAAATCTTTTTTTTTTCTTTAAAATATTAACAAAAGGATCATGTTCAAATGCTGCATAACTAATTAGCTGACAAAGGAAGAATTATGATTGGTAGAATTAACAGAATTTTATTTAGAATGAAATAAGGATGTCTGAAAAGAATTACCTAGAAATAAAACACTGGCTTTGAAGCTGTCTTACTTTTAAAACCTTTATTGTTGGTACATGTTGGGTTGTATTATTTTATTAATAATGTTAGTAATATTTGAAATGATATTCTATTTGAAACAGAATTCATAAAGACATTTTATTCTAACGTAAGAAGAAACCTGCTATTATTTTATTCTAGAAAGGATGTGCTTGTAAATAATGTTATAGATGAAGTAAATAATTCTCTTGAAAGAAAATATACCAAATGGAAAGAATTCCATTATAACATTTTTAAGAAAATAAAAATACCAATAAACAAAAGGCACATGGTTTTAGAGAGTTCATAAGTTTAAGCACCAGACCCATGAGCACCAGGATCAATCCTGAAACATTCAGATCCCAAGTTGGATGCTCTACCAACTGTGCCAAATTGCACAGTATATACTAATATAATATTTTTAAATCTGAAGTCGAATTCCAATAAAGCCTATTACTTTAAATATAAATCTCCTTGCACTCACACTTCATGGTCAGTGAAAGTTAGTGTATATATATAAATGCACTATAGTTTTTTAAACTCTTACTAATGTGTGAGTGCACGTGGAGATTTATATTTCAAGTAATAGCACAATATCGGAATTCGACTTCCGATTTAAAAATTTGAAATTTTCAGTGCTTTATAATAATAGATGTAATATAATATTCCTAACTTTTTGTTTGATTTATCTTAAAAGAAAAAAAAAACATGTACACGGCTCATGCTTAAAATAAAGGGTTCAAATGGACTATTTGCCAGTCTTTATTAAAATAAAAGGTACATAACCAAAAAAGTTTATTTTGTATTATTCTGGAAAAAATAGTGAAAGTATAAAGATCTAGTAAAGATGTCCCAATAATTTTTCAGCCTGAAACTTATATGAATAAAGATATGAAGGTAATTTTACTTAAATGGATTTTCAATTGGATTATGTACATATAAAATATTTTAGCCAATGGACATTTTAAGGTGTCATTTAATGAAAGAACTGTTGCGAAAATGGTAGCATTACCGATCCAGAAGCAAGTTGTATATTCTCATATATCATTTCCTCCCTACATTAATGCACTAATTTAATGCGCAATTGTATTTATGTTTGCATTATTATAGAAAATAATGATATTGTGCCATTGTAAAAAATATTGATATTTTTATTATTTGTAAATTTTTTTAATAAAGGGAAAAATTTATTGCAGAAATTGAATGTTGGAATATATGTTTATATTTAAGAGATTCCAATATTAACCTCTCTGCAGTTGGTAGTGGATGATTCCATTTCTTAAGCATTCTTCGTGAATGTTCCATGAAGTCTCAATAATGGTGAACTCTATCGATTGGTAATGCTATGTGAGATAGTAGCAGGCATCCTTTCAAAGATGAAGATGGTGTAGGAATTATAGTACTATCCTTCTGTAAGATAACAGAGTTGATTGAGACTATTCACTATGGAATGGTTAAGAAATTTCAAAATGTTAAACTTTGTGTACTTCTATGATTATCTATGCAAACTAATACTCGTATCAACTAAATATCATCATTTAATTCCCCATGTTATAACAGTTGCATTACTGATATATCTCAGGAAGAAGAAGATAGTCTGGCTGGTTATTATCTAACCTAAATCTTGTAGAACTTGGGAGTGTTTAACATTTGCCTAAGAAATTAATGGTTCGAAATGGCAGTTTGCCATAAATGTTTTACATAACCCATAATCGATTGTTTGAGAGATGTAGAATGCTGAGATATATGAGATTGATTATAATCTTGTGTTTTTCTAAAGCTACAATTCTTTGATGTACTATTTACACTTCTTCTCGTTGCATAGTGATTTTTGATTGTAGTTGATTTTAGTACATTTATTTTTTCATCTTTCGAAACTGCTTTAGTCATCCTTGAGACTTAAATTTTGAATAATTAAACATTTCAGCAGATTTTAATAGGGGAATCAAATTTGACCTTGATTTCTTAGGCTTCATACGCTTTTAAGACTGATATTAACACTTCTTATATATTACGTATCTCTTAGCATCATTTTAGTTATAAAAGAATTTTTAAAAATGTTGCATTGATATATATATATATATATTCTGTTTTACTTAATATTAGATATAGAAGAATTAAAAAAATATTACATTGGTATATATTTTTATTTCTATTTTACATAATGTTATATATATAATGCTAATTATTAAGAGTTAATGGTTTTTTAAACTGTTATTTATTTACATTAGTATCCATGTGTAGCATTTTTAATTCTTATAGGCTTAAAAATAACTAAGTTTCTTTACTCAATTTTTAAAAACATTAAATAGTTTAATCTTTATAAGAAGAAAGAATGGTTTAAATTTAATTTAAAGTTATAAATATAATTAGTAATGTGGAATTTATTAAAAAAACCCATTTAGGGTGTAAACTGTTGCTGATGATAGTTTTTATACTATTATGTTTTCCCTTTATGATGGTATTTTTTTCACCTCGATTCCCTAAAAATTTTAATTAATAGTTCCTGGAATATCCTATGTAAAACTATTCTAAGACAAATCTTCTAGTATCCATTGAATACTATGGCGTACACTAGATGGCAGTATTGTATGGAGAAAGTTGCTACTGTGTGTGTTTAAAATAGTCTAGTGAGATAATGAGAAGCAGGATTATTCTAGGGATAAAGATATGGGCTATTTATAGTAACTTATTTCACTCCATGCTAATCAACTTTTTGAATTAACTCATGATACAAAAATGTTATTCTTTTTCTATCCAGACCATCTACATAAAAGCATTGCACGAATTTAAATAGAGTACCAATTTTAAAATGGTATCCACACTAGATAAATAATGTTGAGCTCTATTCCAGTCACATTAATAATGCTAGCATTTCACTCTAGTTTATGTAACTATTTTTTTATTAATTGAATTAGCATTTGACACAAAAATGTATTTGCACTTTTAATTATGTTTGTGGTCTTTATATCTTGCAAATTAGGAAATGGTAACAAGTCATAAATGTCAAAGCTTGGTACTTCTTGAAATTGTTTGTTTTCAGATTGCATGCCCATAGGTAAAGTTTTAAAGGCACACCTAGAGTTGGAACTCTTTTAAAATTGTATCTAGATAGTATAGTCAAGTAGCTAATTTGATGACCATATGATTAATGATCTTAAAGCTCTAATATTAAAATAAATTTTAAATCTATGATGTCAACTGAAATAGAATGTGAAGGATAACAATATTTCACAATCTAATGTTTTATATAAAGTTTTGATATTTTAATATGATATTTATTTTTGACATTTTAATATAATGTATGTGTATATAAAAATTGTGATGTACACTTTGTAATGTATAAATAACTAAATAAAGAAAACAGTCAAAGGCCATATGTTTTTTTAATTTGGGATAAATGGAGAGTGAATGGATACTTTATTTATCAAATTTAAAAATGAAACATCTTACTAAGTTTTGTCTAATCATAGCAATACCTTATTAAGATTTAAAAAAAGAAGAAAGTCATATTTTTATGAGCTAACGTTTAAAAAAAAAGGAAAAGAAAAAGATTATTTATGTTACTATAGCTAAAGAAACAAATTCAGCAAGGAGAACACACATATTTTCTTTGGTTTAAAATTTTATGTTTTATCTTACCTTACTTTCACAAATAGATTCTGGACTTATAACAAGGAAATATGTACTGTGAGTAGAAAAATTGTTTAGGAGGGAAGGAACACAGACTTCCCATCATTTGGTATCTTTATGATTAAAATGGAATGATTGTCAACAAATGCTATGCTTAACTGCCATGAAGCTATGAAACTCAAAATTTACCATGGATTATAATATTGACAGAAGGAATGGTTGAATATCATTTAAGGATAAAAATGTTCATGGAGCCCTACAGTTGTGGTTATTATGATTGATATTCCAAAAATGACATTATGGAATAATGGAGTCTAAGCTGAAATTATAAGCTAAATTTGGTAACATGGTAATAAAAAATTTTCTTTTAAATTATCTATATGAAATAAAATTTCACTCAGCAATAATGGTTAAAAATATTATAGTAGCTTAATGATAAAATATTTATCAAAATCCTTTTTTATGTATTAATAATCTTAATTTTATCTTTCGATATGGTTTAAATAGTAGACTCAAGTAACTAAGACTTAAATCATTTTTTAGTGCATTAATTTTTTTTGAAAACAAATCAAAATTTAAACAAATAATATTCTATATAATTCATTTAGATTATAAAATAATTCGTATTAAAAGCATTACTTGATTCAAAAGATACGACATATCAAAAGAAAATTATATATATATAAGAAAATATTTAAATCTCATTACATTTATTTTTTTTGTGAGAAAGAATTTGTAATTAATCCTTTATGACTGTATGTTTTAATGATTTTAATCATAGATCATTTCTACTAATTGCAATCTGGCAGGTGTAAATTATAAAATATACATTATATGATATATGTTCTTTGTCTTAGCCACCTCAATAAGTTAATAATTACTTCAGTGATTATTATTATTATTATTTACCAAAGTACTTTGATTTATTTATTACATAAATCATTATAAACACTATTTTCTTACACAGTTTATTTACAATTAATATATTTAAGTGTATATTCCATACAATATCATTAGCAAGTAAAATATTATTTATTGAATTTTATCATCTTTGCTAAGCAGATGTACTTATTATAGACCCATTGGTGCCTTACAAATTCACGAGTCCATTATAGATGTAAATCCAAACTATCATAAAATCAATTTATGGATTAATTAATTAATTTGTTTATTTATTGGTCATTTTAATTTCATAAGTATAGCATTTATTCAGTATATTTTAGATTGCCAAATGTGTAGTATATGATTGGAGGAAATTATTTGGTTCCTAATTTTATCTAACACCTTTCTGGTAACCTGAATCCATGAATCACTTGCAGCCCAATTAGCCTGGCTTAACCATAATGTTTTCTGTTATATTTATGATCACTCAAAACTGCAAGCTATTCAGTGAACATTTAGTTTTATTTTATCCATATTGTTGTTGGTCAGTTTTCACTTACCATATTATTTACTATTATTGATGACTGGTATTTTATTGTTCCATTATGTTTTCTACTTTGCTCAAATTTGTGAGCATTTGTAGATCTGCAAGCTTTCAGTTATTATTTTATTAATTGTCCATCACATTTTTTGACATGTCAACAGGGGAATATTGCTATTTATGAGACAATGTTGCTTCATTAGCATTGTTCATATGTTTTAGAATATTTTCCATTACAATATATATATATAAATTCAATGGATCCCAAGTTATAAGTTGCAACTATAATTTTCTTCAAGTATGAGCTTAAATTACACACATGTGAGTGAAATAAAATACTGCTATGATGTGATGCACTGTGACTTCTCCTTATACAGAGTCAGGAATCTCTTAGCAACAATGCCCAGAGAAACCTGTTAGCCACTATACCTTCCCTTTCTGTTCTCCACCCTAAGTTTTTCCATATGCTGCTCCGTCCCATTTCCACAGCATAATCTTTGTCAACTCCATAGCTTTTATATCTAAATCCCCCTGATCTTTTCCCAAAACCAGCATAAAAGTCAATAACCCACTTTCTGTATAATCAGTTTCCTTATATTTATTCTTCCACAACTTAAAAAAAAGTGACCATCTTGCAGTGAAGTCCTATCCTGTAAGCAACAGTTAGTTGTTATTTGAATCACTATGCTCTGACCATCGTCTTATTAATCTCCAGACTCTGGTAAACATCTCCACCATTAAAGAGATTTGAGTAAAGTTTAGGTAATGATCACTTGGCACTTTCTGCCACTGGGTCCATGGACTTCCTCCAGAGAAATTTGAATCACGTTAGATTTTGTATGCATCTCTGATACTACTTTAACTATAATTAGTGCTGCCATCTGAATTATTTTATTACTATGAAAACAAAATTAACTGTAATGTATATTTATACACTTATCCCTAGAGAACACTTAAAATTTATTGGTAAAGATGCAACCATCACTAATATTTATTATGTCCACTATCTCGTAAAGAATCATTAGATTTTTTGAAATATAACTTATTCATGGAGCAATTAAGTTTGTTAAAATATGATTCTTTAAGAATGTGCCTTGTGAATTGTTATAATAGCATATTTGGATTTAATTATTTTGAATGAAAGTTTGTATTCTGAGGGTTGCAAATTCAATAATAGTAATTTATTTATTGTCTTATTAAAATTATTAGAATGTATATATAAAATGAAAATTCTTGCCATATATTTTATAGATATATGTAATCAATAGATCAAATTCACTCCCTTATTTAAAATTACATAAATAAACTAAGAATATATAAGAACAAATGCTAAGAGACAGGTGGTGTCATCTGTCTTTTCTCATTGAAAGCTTTATTTACTTCCTGTTCTGTTGCATATATGTGACACAATATGTTTAATTGATGTTTCAGATGGGAATGTTAAATGTGTGGATTATCCATTTAAATTAACTTAATTAGAAAGCACTTAACCTAGAACAACTACTGTAGCCAAGAGTTTAAGTAAACTGATAGGAAATCATCTAAAATATCCATTAAAAATATTGTATTTCAGTACATAACCTATGAGTGGAGGGGTTTATAATAATAAATAAGAAAATTGAAATGTTTGTTATACTTTGATTTCTTACACCTTTAAATGTAAACTGCAGTGCTTTGATCTTTATATTAGATTTAGAGTGGTATTTATAAGAGGATCCTCCTTTTAGATGCATCAGCCTGTCAGTTTACTTTGACTTTTGACCTGGGGCAGTTGTTCTAAGTTAAGTGCTTTCTAATTAAGGTGATTTAAATGGATAACTGTACACATTCAAGATTTCCAAATATATATGTCATTTTTCAAAAATAATCTTGATAGTGAAATCAGCTGTGTCATTGTGCTTTTGTGTTTTTAAATTTTGTGATTAAGATTCATTTACTATAGGAATTATTTTCTGAAATTATTTTAAATTTTGTTTTAATAGAAAATTTTTGAATATACGGGCTGGGGACCTGATAGCGATGCAGCTCGATTTCTTGAAGATCTTCACAATAATTTCTTTGAATGTCTTGCTGAAAAAGCTGGTCATGATGGTGAGTTTTAAAATAATTTTCTATTAATATTGAAAGAGTAACTATTTTTTCCAGACAGTAGCGCTATCTATTATGAATCTCTTTATTTACTGTTTTCAAACTAGTGGGGGGTGAAAATGTCTACTTTTTCATATTAAAATTATCAGTTATTGCACATTCAATATAAAGCTAAGTAATTATTCATACTTGCAGGAATTCACAGTGATAGTATCAATGAGAATATGCTATACACATTGTTATAATCAGAGATTATGTTTTTTAGTTGTGAGGCAAATAATATTATTATGAAATGCCCATTGTTCAAATGTAAATTCAATCAATTAATGTGTATTTTATAAACGTTTATAACTTTCTTTTATGCTCAATGAATTGTAACATAAATAGTTTTGGCTCTATTTGAGATAGAGAAAACAGTAATAATATTAACAATCAATAAAATTAAAACAGGCAAAACTTTCCATACAGTAGTGCCACTCAGTGCAAGCCAGAGTAATCAATGGATACCAGAAGGCTTGTGTGTAAAATCTCCATCTAGTGCCTACTCATCCAATATCTCCAGATATGATCATGTGATGTTAACCCTTTCACCGCTGATTATATTATTGGCCGCATGAGGTAAAAATCAAAACTTTTAATTGGCCAATTCACAAACTGAAGTGTCAATTAACAAAGTCAATTGTCAAAATATATTCACCTTTTATTAATATATTCACTTTAGTTTCGTTTGTAAAAAGTATATTAATAATTTGTCAGATTATGAAAGTGAACGAAAGTTTGTTCAAAAATAAATTTGGATTTATAATTTAAAAAATATTCGATAGCGGCTGAAATGAAAAGAAATGTCAATCGCCAATTGCACGTCATTATTTCTTTTTTCCACTGTGCAATAAATAAATAATTATTGCTAAAATCTTAACTATTTTTGTAAAATAATATTTATTTTTAGCATATTTTATGAAAATAATTTATATTTCATCAAAAAATACTGTTAAAATGCTCTAAAACATTCGTTTACATTTTCAAAATAAAACAAAAACCGTTTGTAACTCTTTACTTTTTGGCAGCCATTTTCTTTGTTGACAAAATTTAAACAGCCAATAAAATTCAAGAAAAGGTGGTGACAAGGTGGTGCTTTGGTTTTGTTTGACATATATGGTCATTTTTATTGATTTTTTACTTGTAAAATAATTCAAGAGAGGGCAGCATCTTACAGAACTTTTTTTCTTCTAAAAAATGACATCAGAACCGTAAACGTAGTACAAAAACTGAGCGATATACAGTGACATCAAGTTATCTCATTTTTAAATGAATCAATCAGGTGAAAGTGGTTTAATCATAAAATTAAAAAAAGTAATGATTCATTCCTATTTCTTAGATTGAAATAAAGAACAGTTTTTTAAATATTTTTTTTTCAATAAAGTATATACTAAGAAGTAAAAAATAAGTTTTCTTTCATTTTCACAAATGAAATTGTTGGCCAGAGCAACTTTCTTGTATCCATGCAAATTTCTTCTTTAGATAATAAACAACCTTTTTTTTTATCTGATGAATAAATAATTCATTAGTCAGATTTTAACACTCATGCAAGCTAGTGGGCTTCTTTTTCGTGAATTAGTTGTGAATAAAAATATTTCTTAAATTTTTTTTTTACTTTTTTTTTATTTTTTGCTTTCTAGTTTTTTATATATATATATATATAACATTGAATTATTGAAATTAGTTTTCAATTAATCATTCAATTTTAAATTACAAATGCGACTATATACCACTATCAACAGTATTAAAACAGGCAAAACTCACTATATGTATTGCCACACACAGCAAGTTAGAGTAATTAATGGATGCCAGAAGGCCTGTGCATAAAATCCCCATCTAGTGCCTACTCATCCAATATCCCCAGACTAGTTTCTGACTTGTGGCTTTCGTCAGTGAGGAGTTTTGGATATGAGAACACTGCGCCTAGATCTTAGGGACTTCTGGCATCCATTGATTACTCTAGCTTGCTGTGTGTGGCAATACGTATAGTGAGTTTTGCCTGTTTTAACAACAGTTATACACAAGCATAAGAAGCCGTGGGCATGTGATGTTTATTGGTTATCAACAATATTACATATAAAATCAAAATTTTTATTTGTTTTTGCTAAAATTGCTGTGATTGATAATATATGTAAAAAGTTGCAGCTAGATTGTAAATTGGGAATTGGAAGAAAATTGAATTACAAGATTTGATTTATACAGAATGAAAATATATGATGAAAAAAGATTATTCTTGGAAGTCTAATCAAATTTTTGCAAAACTAAATACTGAGTTAAGTAACACGATTTAGCCTTCATATAAAGACATATTTTATTGCATGCCCTGTGCAGTTTGGCATAGTGTTAAAGCATTCGACGTGGGATTGGAAGATCCCAGGATCAATTCTGGTGTTTGCTGTTGTGTGCTCAAACTTCTTATGAACCCCCAAGCAATAAACCCATGAGTTTTTTATTTTATTTTCTGCACATACGAATGTATTTATTTTTACTAGTAAATGAGATTTCATATTTGTATGGAATGAAACTTTTTCCTCCCTAAAGTACACTAATTTTTAATCTAAAATAACGCAGCACAAATATAAATTGTATGTGAAGATTCTCAGTATATTTACTTATTTTATTTTTTCTGCAACTTTTAAGTTTCAGAGTTAATAGAGAGGCGTCGTTGTCTTTTTAAAAACTTCTACTTACATTTAGTTAAACCCAATGCACTGCGAATGTTTGAAAATATGTGATGATTGTATTTTAGTTGTATCTATATGCAGAAATATTTCTATCATCTAATGTTAATTGGTTAATATTTTTGAATAATTCAAACGTTATTTAAACTTTTCAAGTATATTCAGTTATTAGTATATAACATTAGATTTTAAGTGGTATTATTCTCCTCCCCTTTTCAGGTATTTTTTGACTAATTAGTGACAGTACTAGTATAGGGATCGAACTAGAAATCTTTTATATTTATGAATATGAAGTTTAAGGTTAAATTTTAACCAATTGGACAATGGCAACAATTAGTAGACATTTCATATATAAGAGTCACCATGATTTCTCCATTGTTGAGGATTTCCAAACATTATGAATTATCAGACTAGGTTGATTTACAGGATTACATATCATTATTATGTAATATAGAGTATTTGAAGTATGGATGGCTGTAGAGTTGGAGGGTGGAATAGATTGAAGTCTGTCCATTAAAGTTTGAAGATTTTCCATCTTAAAATAAACTGAGCACTGATTATATATGTGTGTGGGAGATGATGATCTGGACCAACTGATATGTGCTAGTTCAGCACAATATATATATATATTGGAGATTGTTTATTTTTTTCACATGTGCGTGATCATAGGTATTGGTCATATGAGATAGAATGGATGGTTGGAAGGAGCTTGAAAATCTGAGTTCAAACCCCCTATATTACATTCAAACTCTAAGTATAGAAATTATGCGTGTATTTAAAAAACCTTAGCAGTTTCTTTAAATTTTCTTCTTAATGGTTCTATCCAATATATTTGTCTTATCTCAACTGGACTTATGTTCATTAGTATGTACATGATTTGGAACTTTTAGATGCATCTGTACTCTTTGTGATATTTTGTAAATGTTTTTGCTTTTCAGCATTTCATGTTTAGCTTTATAGATGTTAGGATCTTTCTAGTATGCTATGACTTTGGAAAGTTATTGTGATGTTATATTAATTGCATATTATTTTTAAATGTTTACTATCCCTGATCCCTAATATGTATGAATCCAAAATAGTATCTGTTTTTTTCTGATGTTTTTTGTTATTGTCTATTAAAGGTTTTCTTAAATTTATTTGATGGATAATCATTCTACGTGAGAATTTGTTCTATTTAGAGCTTTTTATTTTCACATCACTAATTTCTGCTTAAACTTCTTTTGCTCTGTTTTATAGTGATGGTATAAATCCATGTCTTGTGTTTCTCTCATAATTGGATGTATACGCTAAATATTTTTCCATGGTCTGCAGGTTTGCTGTAAAGCACAGTTTGATTTTTCCATGAAAGAGTCTTGGTGCAAAAGCATTTAAGAATGCCAATATTTGTTCTTATTTTAATCTGAATTTAATTGAAGGAAATATATTATTGATGTGTATATTATTTTATTTTACATAGGTTTATTATTGTAGCTCTTTGATGTTATATATATATGGTCTTAGTGCAGTGATATGGTATCAGTCTTTAGACTATAAGGTCTTTGTATCTATTCCATTTTTGGTGCTTAGGCTTCTTATGAACTCCTTAGAAGCCTGTCCATTAAAGTATGAAGATTGGCTATCTTAATGTAAAGCTGAGCACTGATTGTATATATGTGTGTGGAGATGGTAATCTGGACCAACTGATGATTGCTGGTTTAGCATGATATACGTATATTGATGATTATTTATGTTTTCAACATGTGAGCAATCAGGTGGATCAGCAATATGAGATGGCATGGAGAGTTGAGAGTCATGTGAAAGTCTGAGTTCGAATCCCATATATAATAAATATATCTTATAAATCATCTCATTTAAGCGAATTTTGAAGAATATATACCATAATAAGTTTAGTTAGTAGATAATGGAATTCTATATGGCTAATGAAAGGTAGCTTTGATGACAATCCATGTAATTGCTTTGATAAGAGATTGTTTGGAGTAAAGCTGCTTTCTAAAAAATTTCTTAGGGTATTATTTTGATTTAAAATCAGAGCGTGATCTTAAACATGTATGAAAGTTATTTGTATCACGTGACTATTTCATCCATTAAAAAGGTTATTCACGAGGTCCAGTTATGGGGGGGGGGGGCGCTTTTCTGAAAAAGTTTTAAAAGCTTAGATAATCTTGTAATCGAATCTTTTTTTTTTAAACGATAGTTAGAGTTACAAGAAATATTCTAAAAATGTTTGTAGATCAAATATCTTGAAGAAAAACTTTTTTTAAAAAAAATTTGATTATATTCATTGCAAGAGATATTTGTACAAGTTTAGAAATTCGAGAACAAATATTAGTCTGTCCATTGATGCGGATAAACTCAGCATTTTGAAGTGATGTTAAACAGCTAGTATTGCGTAATGGTGTTTTTGCACAATTTTCTAAATGGATTATAAGAGTGTATTTAAATTTATATTTGTATAATCTGTCTGTCTAATAGTCAAGTAATTATAGGAAATACAAAATTGTATATTGCAAACATAAATATGCTTATTATAATAAATGAAGCATACAGATTTTTTTTTTTATCGATCCCTTTTTGTTATTTTAAATTATTTATATTACAGTGTTATTAGATGTATGTGCATGTAGGATTATATTTAGGGAAGGGAATTTAATGGACAGCATATATATTCTTTAAAATCTGTTGTGTTTGATCTGGATTACAGACCCAAACTACAGAAAAGAATACTAACAGGCAGTAGTACAATTAATTATATTCACAAATATATGCAATACATAATAATATAGTTATAATGTTCTAGCTAAACAAGACAGCTTGCCTCAAGTCAACAGTAGTCTTAGTAGCTTCTGGTTCCTCTGTGTACCTGCCCAGCTGTATGATGGACAAATAGCATATTGCTATCATGGGAAGGCTTACTGCTCTTCAGGTCAGCAGGGCTTCCCTGGGCGAATACATACCATCTTTGTACATCAGGCAGATGTTATCCCCTTTATCTCCCAAAAGGCTGACCTTACTGAAAAAACATTTGGATTCAGCAATCATCACTGTTTATTGGCCTGTACTAATCACTGGCTGTATGTTTAGCTGTACATCAACCTATTGGCTAGCAGCAAACAACGCTTAATCCGATCAGATAAAGAAGGAATCTGGATTAGTCCACTTCTGAGGGAAAGGAGGACTATAACAAGTCATTGATTGTGCCATCTATGAATCAATGCAAGGTTTACATATCAACATAGTTTTTAGTTATTCACTACAAATTTTAAGGGCTAGTGTATCTGAATCATGAGTTACTACATGAAATTTAGTAGTGTGTTTTGTTCTTCCATAAATTGTTTTCAGGGCTCTCTCTGCCATCATGAAATCTTGCAAAAATCTCTTTTAAGATATTCTTTTGACTCATGATTCACTGTCATACACAATTTGAATCATTTCAAACATTTCAGTAGTAGTTTTGCCCAATTTAAAAGAAAATGCAATGATAGCATATTGATCACTTGCATGTTAAGATACATAAAACAATTCCATATTTCATCTCATAATTTGTCATTCAGACATGCTAGCATTTTAAAATTATTGTGGCAAATAGATCAAATAATGCATGCACTGATTCAGAGATGGAGCTGTGGGTGACTTGGAAAGAAAACCAGTCAACAGTTATTCGCACTGGAATACACTGTATATCTAGACTAATTTCTTGTATGCTACTAACTATTGCCATCACTTACCTGTCAGAAACACATCTTTATTTTTTAAGAGGATCTTCATACCTTTCTATTTAATTCTCTTCTTATTGAATATATTTTTAATGTAAAGTTCATCAAATTGATTGATTCTGATCAGTTTTGTTGATGATTTTAGATTTAGAATCACCATTGCAATACAATAGACATTTAGAATTCCTCGTAGAATGCTATAGTTCTGGAAAGCTGTTCTGATGTTATATTGTAATCAGTATAACATCAGAACAGATTTCCAGAGCCATCCCCACCTATGGGGAATTCTAACATCTACAAAGCCTAAACTTGAAATGTTGAAAAGAAAAAACTGCATTTTGAAGTAGTATTTAAAGATCTGGAATGCAATTTGACTATAATTAGATCATAAACCTTCATTTTCCAGATTTTCTGAATTTACTTTTTTTTACATTTAAAAGAAATCGCCTAATAGTAATGTTAAAAATTAACCATAGAAACTTTAAAAATGTTGTGTAACATTATCAGCAGCAGTTATTTCTAAACAATTATGATCATTCCTATTCCAAGAGAAAAAAGTGCTAATAAGATAAAAAATTTATATATACAAGATGAATTTTGCGATGACTATACAAACTAATCTATGGATCATAAGTGGATTACAGAACCCACTAGTCCATTGCTGTGCTTATTTGATATTATCTCAGATGTCTTTTAACTTCTTGTGCAGAAGACTTTTCATTCTGGATTACTTCTTCCAATACATTCTATCCTCTGTCATATCCTCTTAATAAAAATAGTCGGTCATTTTTTGAGAATGTCTTTGAGGTAATCTTTATAGTTGTAACAGGGTCAGCCTTCCATGGAAATCATGTTTAAGTTCACCATGAAACACCTTTTTAGGAAGTTTTGTATACTTCATTTGTTCCACATGTCCAGTTTAATCAAGTTGTTATTTTCTAATTGTTAGATTTTATAATGTCACACCTAGAAGGTTGAAGAACATATTGATTGGTCTTTTAATCTTGCTGTTGTATTTTTCAATTTTTATGGAACATCAGTGCTAGGATATGCAAGTCTCATATTCATATAGTAAATTAGGTAAAATTACTTCTATCCTATCTACCTACCTACTTTCCCGCCCACCCACCTGCCTGCCTGTCTGTCTGCCTGCCTGCCTGTCTGTCTTACTGTCTGTCTATCTATCTGTCTGTCCATCCATCCGTCCATCTGCCCGGCTGTCTGTCCATCCATCTGTCCATCTGCCCGGCTGTCTGTCTGTCTATATATATATATATCTAATTTAGTATCACACCTTTTAATTTGTTAACATTAGTGGCAGTAATTTGGGTATGTGCTACACCTCAACATCTAAGTCTACCTTTCTACTTTATAAAACTATATGTATAATTATAATCCAAATTTTCTATTTTTTTTTCATTGTGTATTTTTATCCTAATAGCATCCTCATTGGTCACATGACAAAGTTAATTAGCCCAACATCCATACTGCTGCACATTTATAAGTTCCTACATTTTGAAGTAACAGATACTATTAAACACTTTCTTCCATGGTTTGCTGGCATATACGCAAAGAGTCTCTTTTCAAATTTGTTCTTAAAAACCTGACTAGATATTTGATATATCCTGCAAGTTTTTCAATATTGAATCATAGTTTCTTTGTTTACAGTTTGTTTTATAATTGAATAATCACACGTTGTCTCTCTTAAATATTATTTAGCAAATAAAGATGTATGAGATAAGCAAGAGAGTTCAGTATTCTAAAATTTTCATAATAATTGTTCTATAGTTGATATATATATATATAACACTTATTTAATCTGTGTAGTAATACTCTGCTCAGCAAATTAAATAAAAATTTTTTTTTTATAAAATATAATTTATAAATATTTTTTATTATTCAGGTATTTTGCAGTTGATCTTTTTTACCTATTCATATTGAAATTTTTTAATAATCTAAACAATGTTACTGTAGTACCAATATGGGAAGTACAATTTTCTTGCATAAAAAATTGTTTACAAGGTTTTTATGTCTTTATGTAATTGCAGCATTTTTTTAAAAAGCAAATTTTAGTTAAACACAAATTTTAGTTAAACACTTGAGAAATTAAGATATCATCCTTTATTTCTTTCTATTTAAGTAAATTAGTCATGAAATTCAATTAAAGCATATTTTAAAATATATATATATTATCATCCTGTCTGTATCCCTGAAAATTATCATCCTGTCTGTATCCCTGAAAACCTACAGAACTGATATCAACATGGTGTGAAATTTGGCCCCCCAACACTGTTAGATTGGACAAATGGCCGTACATCCCTAAAACATTTCATTATCATCAGTACCTAACATGTAAACAAAATTTGAAGAAAATTTGTTGGATAAAAATATGTTAAAAATCAGTTATAAGATTAGAGTTAAATAAAAAAAAACAAGAGAATTTCTAAGTTAAATAAACACATTTAAAAAAAAGGCAATTAATCTATTAGTTTTTGAATTATAATAGGCAAACATATAGATTTATATATGTGTGTGTATGTAGAGAAGACATGTAGAGATTCATTAAAAATTAATACTTGAAAAATGCAATTTTTAATTAGGAAAACCTCGACCTCTTTAAAATTACTAGTATATTTGCATAATTGGATCACATTAGATTTAATTTTCTACTTGAACAGTCTTCACCAATTAGTTTTATATTTATCGTCTATTGCCAGAAGTGATTTGAATTCAAGTTTTTTTTATTAGGATTAATTTGAAATTTAAATATATATATATATTCTTGGAATAAATAATATGGTTCATTTGCAACTATGATAATTTTTATTTTGCAGAACATGTTTTTTAATTTCATGTGGGGAGGGGGGGGCATTGAAATTGAATTTCTACTTCCTGAATTCTAAGATAAAACAAAGCCATCCTGACAGACTCTATTTTAAAATATGCTGAAATTTACAGCATCTGTGAAACACAGACTGGTTCAGTACTCTCTCTATTTGATATTTTACAAAAAACAGACTTTTTCTATGGCAAACTTTTCTTTTTGAAATTCTTTATTATCGTGTCTAATTGTAGCTCCAATGGATTCTATCTTTCAAATGACTTTATTAGAATACAAAAAAAGATTACAGTTTTTTGATTTTACTATCTTTGGATAATACATAATAACCGGGTGTTGCTTAATTGAAATAGTGCAGTTCAGGTTAACAGATATTGAAAGAGTCTATAGATGATTTACAGAGATAAATATTTACATATGTAGCGATAAGTAACATTATTGTCTTATATTGCATTTCACAGAAAGTAACAAACAAATTTTTTTGTTGTTGTTTTTGGAGATAGTTGTGCCATGATACAGGTTCAAATTTAGATGTGCTCAGGTATTGATATAAGTATTTATATCAGTTATTTTCCTATTTCTTTGTATTCTATCTTTAACCATATTCTCAGAAAGAAAACAACGAGCAGCGCACTCTTTTAGAAGGTCATTGAGATACTGTTCATAATGTAAATGAGATCTTCCTGAAATAATCTTCATAATATAAATGAGATCCACTTTTATCATGAAAACCACAGTCTATTTCACCCTAAAAATATCCCTTCTAGGAAGTCTTATATTGTGCATTCGTTAAGCATGTCCATTTCAATGAAGATCTGATTTTATAATAGTGGGATTTTGTGATATACTAGAATACTATTGGCTAATTACAACCTGACACGAGATACTATCCAGAACAATGGAAGTGCACAGATGGGATAGCAATATGTATTCCCAGTATGTACATTGACTGATGAGATATTCGGTAATGTTATTCACTGTCAAATAATTATTTGCTAGAGATTGGCTGTAAAATTATGAGCATTTACAACAATAATAATCATTGGAGTATTCATTGTTGCAACATACTTACCTACTCGCGTGTAATTGAATTAGGCATACGGGATTATTATTTTGAGGGATTATGCCAAGAACTATCATTTAATACTATAGATTAATTGTTGAAGTAGAGCGAACGTTAATTACTTTCAGAGCCAGTTGGACGTTTTAAGGTTGGTGATAAAATACACTGATTAACCTCGGCGATTAAACAAAATAATTTGGCACAAGCAGTGTTATCCAGTGCAGCATGCATGGGCTGAGATGATCTGGGATATTCCCAATAGTGGTTTGTGGTCAGTTATGACTGTAAATTGTCGGCCATACACATATTGATGGAATTTTTTAATTCCAAAAACTATGGCCAGGGCTTCCTTGTCGAGTTGAATGTAGTTTCTTTCCGCATTGGTTAAAGTTCATGATGCATATGCTATTGGTCTTTCTCCTTCATATGTGGGATGAGTCAACACTGCTCCAATTCCATATTTTGATGATATTTTCATTACAGCTAACACCAAAGAAACACTCAGAGAGAGAGAATTACACAAGTATGCAGGAGGCTTGAGGATTTTGGAGCCACTAAATGCTGACAAATGCATATGGTACACCAGAAAACTTAAGTTTTTGGGACACATAGTGTCACAAGATGGGAAAGCCCCTGCACCAGATAAAATTAGAGCAATAAATAATGCACCCACACCAAAAAATGCAAAACAACTCGGGCATTTCTAGGACTGATTAACTGCTTCCAACCCTTCCTTAAAGGGAAAGCACACATGGGTCAATCTCTGTATAAACTCTTGAAGAACACTGGAATGGTCAACAGATCAAGAGGAGGCATTTCTGAAAACAAAATCCCTATTAACATCAGAAAAGTTGCTGATCCATTACGACAGTAAATTGGAGATAGTACTGACAACAGTTGCATCAGAATATGGAATCGGAACTGTGTTGACTCATCCCACATATGAAGGAGAGAGACCAATAGCATATGCATCATGAACCTTAACCAATGCGGAAAGAAGCTACAATCAACTCGACAAGGAAGCCCTGGCCATAGTTTTTAGAATTAAAAAATTTCATCAATATGTATATGGCCGAGAATTTACAGTCATAACTGACCACCAACTACTATTGGGAATATTGGCAAAGATAAAACCAACCTAGATCAGCTTCACACATGCTGTGCTGGATAACACTGCTTTCAGCTTATGACTATGATCTAAATTATAAAGGGGGCAGTTTGATACAACATGCAGATGCACTCTCACGGATGCCAGAGACAACTGAAATAAAAAAAGTATTGTGGAAATCAATTACATAGACAATTGGAATCCATGGATAAACAGTAAAAAAAGTAGCAGAGTGGACAGATAATGATCCAGGATATCAATTGCTTATAAAATGAATTAGTAAAAGTTGGCCCAACAAACGACCAAAAAACTTGCCACTGGCTTTCTGGAATGCTCGTTTAAGCTTATCAGTCTGCCAAAGAGGCGTACTAAATGGAGATAGAAATCATAATACCCTTACAGGGCCAGAACCAGGTGCTCAAAATGCTGCACAATGGACACTCAGGAGTTGTTTGTGCAAAAGCACTTTCCAGAAGCTATGTCTGGTGGCCTAAGATAAATGAGGACATCGAGTCCTTCACAAAAACATGCACAGCATGTAAATCAAATGCCCAAGCAACAATAAAAAATACAGTTCATGGCCACTAGCTAAAAATGCATAGGAACATGTCCAGATGGACCATGCAGGTTCATTCATGGGATATACCTTCTTGATACTGGTAGATGCCTATTCCCACTGGGTAGTATACCAAATCGTAAGAAACACTGAGTCAGAAGAAATCATTCATCATCTAAATGAAATATTCGCAACACAAGGCTACCCGGTGACTCTCATTACAGATAACAGTTCTGGATTTACTTTGGCAAAGTTTGAAGAATACTTAGAGACCAGGGGCACTAAACACATGTACTCATTCTGAGAGCAATGGATTGGCTGAAAATGCAGTAAACCAACTTAATTGTGCACTGAAAAATGAAATGTAAACAAATATGCATGAAACACTGCACCACATATTATTACATCAACAATCCACACCAACAGCAATGAGTGCAAAGTTCCCAGCTGAGCTATTGTTGAAACAGAGGTTAAGGACAGAACTGACCCTGCTACTGCCAAAAAACATGTACCTGCAGGCTGAAACAGAATATAAAACATTGATAATGGGAGAAAAAGTATGGATCAGAGATGGAACACAAAACATGGATAAAACGAGAAATTGTCAACTTAACATCCAAATTTATAGCAGCGGTGAGAACAGAGGATAATGTAGTATACAAGCGACACATTATGCCACCACAGTTCTCTAAGCTGGGAGAACAATAAACCCAGTGGAAATAAAATCATACAAATCGACAGAGACAAAATCAGAGATAGATAAACCACAAACTGGACAACCAGATACTCAGGAGGAACAAGTGGTAGATGGTGATACACTACAATGGGAAGAGATGTCAATGGAAGTAGCAGGCAAAGAAAACATTAAAGAAAGATCACCAAGACCTCAGAGAAGAAAACAGTCACCCAAATTCTTAAAGGACTATATCTGTTAGAAGAGAGAGGAGAAAAGAGAAAATGCTATGCTGGGCTATAGAGAAAAACAAAATGTATTCGTCTTCATGGGACTATAGTGAAAAACAAAATATATTCGTCTTCATGTGACTATAGTGAAAAACAAAATATATTCGTCTTCATGCTAGAAGTCTATTGACTAATTACAACCTGACATGAGATACTACCCAGAACAATGGAAGTATGCAGATGGTATGGCAATATTCATTCCCAGTACATACATCGGCTGATGAGGTATTCGGTAACGTTATTTGCTGTCAAATAATTATTTGCTAGAGATCTTATGAGCATTTACAACAATAATAATCGTTGGAGTATTCATTGTTGCTAACATACTTACTACTCGCGTGTAATTGAATTAGGCATACAGGATTATTATCTTGAAGGCTTATGCCAAGAACTATCGTCTAATACTATAGATTAATTGTTGAAGTAGAGTGAACATTAATTACTTTCAAAGCCAGTTGGATGTTGGCGGTTAAACAAACTAGCTCTATAATAGCAAAACTAGAAATTTGAAGAACATATTTATTGGTGTTATAATATTATCATTATGTATTTAAAATTTCGCGGGCATCCTTAAATAATAATTTTCAATTGGCTTTATGTTTTGTTAATAGGGTGTCCAAATCTCATTTCTATGACCATAAATTAATCAGCTAATTTAGTTACAGCAGTTATTTTACTGTGATAAAATTTGAAAACTCTTAACTTGTTAGAAACAGAAGCAGCATATTGGAGTCTGTTATACATCAATATCTATGGGACCAATTATTTAAATTGGTTTACATTCTTAAAAAAGACCATCCAAGCTAAATCACTGCTAAGAATTTTTGTTCTATTAAGTTCTTGAGTGGTTTGAACATTAATTAATAAACCAAAATCTTTATATGTTGCATTCAAATAGTAAGACTACTCTATAGATTGTTCTTTTGAACTGGCGAAAATAGTACTATCATCAGCACACGGTGAATCTGAAACCTAAGAACATGTTCTTGTTTTAATTTTTAATCATCAAAATTTAAAAATTCCACCACCAAACCTGCATCATATTTTGACCCCTGTTTCATTATGACACTTTCAAAGATCATAGCCACAAAAATTGAAAACGATGTTGGATCAAACATACATCTTTCCTTAATACCAGTTTTCATTTCAACTGCTTCAGCATCTCCACTTATAATAATAAACTACTTCCTCTGCTTTGATCATGTGATAGATATAATAGAAATAAACTTTGATGGGAAGCAACTTATTTCAATCAATGCCATAAACTTGTTCGATTAATTTAAGTTAGACACCTTAACCCAGTAAGTAAAAGCAATATATAAATTATTCCTTTTTTTTGCATTTTCCTCATAGCAAAAACATTATCTACAGTAATTCTTGATTCATTAATTGAATCTGTGATAAACATTCATCTGTGATTGGAAGCAACCAATTCAAGAAAATGCTTGAAAATATCTTTGATATAGAAGGTAGTAATGATATTTCTTAATAATTACTGCAATTTTGTCTGTTATTTTTAATTTTAAAAGTTGGTATATCAGAAGCGCCAGGCAGCATAACTTCACAGACCCATATATAACAAAAAATTTCCAATAGTTTTGAAATTAAAATATCATCACTGTATTTTAAACTTATCCAGTGTCTCATTAGATCATAAAACATTTCCATTTTTAAGATGGTTGTTTTGACTCTTCTAAGTTGGACATTAAATAAAATAAAATGGATAAATCATTACCATCTCAGTTTTTGCATGAACATTCAAAAGTCCGTCAAAATACTCTTTTTACCTGTCCAAAATATAATTGTCATGATATAAGAAAATAATGATTCAATAGAATTATGGCAACATTTTTCCAAGTCTATATGTTGTCTTACAATGCAACCAAAAAAAATCAAAAGTGACCAAATCAGTGGCAGTTTTAATCCAACAATTTTTATGCCTTCTTGTCAATAGTTGAACTTAAGCCACTAAACATCACATGGTCACAATTTCTTATGCTTGGCTTTAACTGTTATTAAAACAGGTAAAACTCTCCATACAATAGTGTCACTCAGTGCAAGCCAGAGTAATCAATGGATTGCAGAAGGCTTATGCATAAAAATCCCTATCTAGTGCCTACTCATCCAATATCCCCAGACTTGTTTCTAGCTTGTGGCTTTTGTCAGTGAGGAGCCTTGAGATCTAAGAGCCTTCTGGCATCCATCGATTACTCTAGGCTTGCACTGAGTGGCACTACTGTATGGAGAGTTTTGCCTGTTTTAATAATAGTTGGACTTCTGTCTTTCGTTATCTATAGTTATCGTACTGCAAAAAAACAAACAATTATGGTTCTTTTTTTTAATGCCCCAAGAATTGATTTAGCACACTTCTCAAAAGAAATTTATGCTTCAGTAAGTTCATAGTTCTTTATTGTTTGATAACTGTTTGAAATTTAGTATGAATGAATAGTAGTTGCTTCTAAAGATGACCAAGTTTTTTGTATGTGTAATATAATTTTTAACTTTTATCTTAATTAGAAAATTGAAATTTCAACATTTCCATACATCCAGAAGCTTTTAATGTTTCCATTTTCAGACAAGCATGCTTTTGTTATCTTTTTACTATAATATTATAATATTATATAGCCCGAGTTGGCTATCACATTTTATGAAACATATTTAAAACTCATGATTCTAAAGTTTCAACATGGGCATAACTGCTAGCTGAATATATATTATTTCACATGACCCACATTTTATCCCATGACCTTTGCTTAGATATTCTTTTATTCACACTACTTTTATGCCATCTAGTGTAAGTTTTAGTAATCACTAGTTGGAAGTGTTTAATAAATTTTTATCCAATCCTGTCCTATCTAAATATTTCCAGAATAGTTAGTTAGTTTCCTTTTAAACAATGCATTTGAATCTTTTTTGTATCTAATGCACTGATGAAATCCGTAAGCTAGGCAGCTCTTATTAAGGATATATTAAGCACTACCATCTGGTATCATTGATTATTAAGTTTACACTAGATGGCATAAAAGTAGTGAGAATAGAAGAATAAGCTAAAGTATACTAAACCATCACATAGGTACAGTGCTCTCAAATCCAAGACTCTTCATGGATGAAAGTCAAGTCACAAGTTATAAACTAGTCTGAGGATATTGGATGAGTAGATACTAGATAAGGATTTTATTTGCAAACTTTCTAGCTTTCATTGGTTACTTTGCTCCTCACTAATGAAAATCACAAGCTAGAAGCTAGTCTAGGGATATTGGATGAGTAGGCACTAGATAGGGATTTTATGCAGAAACTTTCCTGTATCCATTTATTACTGTGGCTTGTACTGAGTGGCATTACTGTGTGGAGAGTTTTGCCTCTGTGAAATTTAACAAATTCTCATACATGGTAATTCAACCACATAATAAAAGTATTCTATTCACGCTGAAATAAATTATTATAGTTTTTTATGACACTTTGTGACAATTATATATATATAGTTTCTGTACTTTAGTAAATACATGTAAAATAGTATAAAAGCAATAACTGATGGTTCAGTAATAAATGATTTATTAGTTTTAGAACTGTGGACTTATTGACTTTTTATAGACACATATGAAAGAAATTTTATGTGGTATTTACTATGTAGCATATAAGTTGATATAAATTATTAAAAAATTCGGTTAAATTTGTTAAATGTCATTTTGATTTTTATTTATTTTATTATAAATATTTGAAAACAGGCATTCTTCATATACCTGGAACTTAATTGTAAATATAGGGGATTTGAAAGTCTGAGTTCAAATCCTTTATATTTATTTTTATTATGGAAAATAGATTGGAGATGACTGACCGCCATCTAGTGGTGAAATAATTAAGCAAATTCACTATTGTATCAAGGATTTCTTTCACCATAGCCTGTTGGATTTGCTTAATTATTTCACCACTAGATGGAGATTGTTAACTCCACTCTATTTTCATATACATTTAGTGTCGAGTTTAAAACTTAATATTTATTTTTACTGTATGTTTGTTATTAATGAGAATACTTTTTTTGTGCATAGAGTATATGAGAGAATATACAAAATTTTGAAATGTAAATTGCTCTAAACGGAATATTTTATTAATAAGGGTGATGTCTTTTAGGTAAAGTCACATTGGATGCTTGGTTAAACATGTGGGGGAAGTTGACTTTGAAAGCCATGAGTATGAGCAATTTTCCATATTGGCTTCAACTTCTACCAAAAGTGCTTTTTGAAATTATTGATAGAGATCGTGAGTATATTTTTATATTTGACATCATAGTTTTCAATTATTTTTTATTATTTTATCTTTCATGCATATGTGTATATTAATAAAGTATGAAGTACTTTGTACCTAATTGGTTTCCATATTTAAAATTTCTGCACAACAACCAAGTCTAAATAAACAAATAGAATATTACCAATCTGTAGTCAAATCATTCTCAACAGAATTCCATCTGTTTTATCTATTGTGGTTGCCTTGACTCTTAATAGGTGATATTCTATTGAATTATTTAAGCTTTAATTGTTATGTATATGTCTAGTTATATCAGATTTACTAACTTATTATTTAGAAAATCTTGAAAATCTGTAAGTGGGCTCAAATCTGATTCAGTTATTTGAGGTCTTTCAACTCACCAACAGAATCCAGAAATTATTAGGAATATTTTTATACAAAATAAATTCAATAAACTTTATTTTTCATGATTGAAATTTAATTGCACATATCAAGAGTATCATTTTTGGTTGCTGATATTGTGAGATTCAGATTGTTGCTCAGTAGCATTTCACCACTGACATACCATCTATTGTAAGCTTTAGGAACTAATAAATGCCAGATGATAGTGTTTATTAAATCCCTATCCTGTGCGCCATATCCAATATCCTTAAACTAGTCTCAAATGGCTTCTGTCAATGAAGAACTTTGGATATTGAAGCAGTGCAGCTGTTTTTCAAATTGCGCTGATAACAGAATAGTAAGTAAAAGAAGACTGATAGAAATAAGATGTATTAAATCCTAAAGGTCCAGGTGCACTATTTGAAGATTTACTGATGAAAGCAACAAAGTTATAAACTAATCACAAGATATTGGATAGGACAGCACTAGATAGGGATTTAATATCCACTGTCATTTGGCATTTATTAATTACTCAAGCTTGCATATTCAATGGTGTAGTAGCAAACTAAAATAAATAAAAGTTGAATAGTAAGAATCCAAATACAAAATGAAATGATTCTAAGCCAAAATTTAATCTTGTGTAGAAATATAAAATGTATTCATAATATTTATATGAAGAATATTCTTAGTATTATTAGGTAATATAATTTATATTACATTGTTCAGTATTTTTTAAATTGATTAGAAATAGCTCTTCTCTGACAATGTAAATAATGATTCACATTACTTTAATTATCTTGACTGATTTACTACTCACTAAACTTTATGAAAATACTTAATAGAGATTAGGTGGCTATTGTTTTTGAGTCTCAACTGATTTCCTGTGCTACTGATGATGTCTGGCTTGATTGACCGAAACGTATATCTGGCAAGAAGTTACATAAATAAAGTTTAACCTTATTATTTATTTATGTAATATTTAATTTTATGTAAATACAATGGAATATTGCTATTGTTTTATATATAATTTTTCAGCACAATTAATTTGTATTGCATTATATTATAATTATTTAAATGAATAACATTTTTACATTTTCTATTATAATCATTTTGATGTGAGATTACATTTAAGGAAAGATGGTGGTCTACAGATTGAATTCAAGGGATAAATGAATACTCTACCCATGAAGAGTGGGAAAAAATCCATTATTTTGTATGCAGATGATTTCATCTGCATTTGACTTTTCATAAAAGTTTGTAAAATCTACAATATTCTATGATGTGACATTAACTAAACAATTTAAATAAGGAATATATTATATTATAAACAGTATTTTCCTTATATTTTATCTGCCTAATAAAACATATATTAAACAAAACAAGTATCGATCATATTCTTTGCGATCGTAAAGAAATCATCGCTTTTGATAATATTTTGTTAAGAAAGATCGGGATGGAATTTATAATTGGGAGGCTAATTTAAGATTTCCAACATACAATTTTATCAGCTGAAATACTATTTCTCTATTCATTTGGCTTCTACTCCCATTGACTCAACGTTTTTGTCTGACTTCTCCGTCATTTAGAGTAGTAGACAAAACACTTTCTGATTTTTTAAAATCAATATATGCACTATATTTGTATTTAAATATTAAAATCATTCATATAGGGGGTTTGAACACAGACTTTTAATCTCCCTTCAGCTATCCATTCTATCATAAAACCGATACACATAACCACACACATGTGAAAAAGATATATCTTTTTTACATGTTTGTGTCAGTTATATGAGATAGAGTGGATAACTGAAGGAAGCTTGGAAGTCTGTGTTCAAATCCCTTTATGTGATCATGTATAACAGTATATGAGATAGAGTGGATAGCTGAAGGGAGTTTGAAAATCTGTATTCAAATCCCCTATTACAGTTAAACTCCAAGTATATAAATTATGCTTGCATTTGAAAAATATTAAAATTATTAATCTAACTCTACTTACACGATGGTAAATTTTGTTCAAGATTTTCATTTTTTAAAATTTTCGTAATTCTGCCACGCATTTATGCTGTATATAGATATAACATCTTCAGTAATAAATTATAATATTTCAAACTCAGAAATATTGATATTTTCAATAAGATAATGGCTAAGTGATAAAAGCTCTTTTGTATTAAGTGTAAGAAGCATAATACTCCGCCATCTAGTGCCAAAAGTTTGAACTTTTTCCACTTTTAAGTTTGAGAAATATTTTTCCAAATAGTTATTTGATTATTTTCCAGAAAGAGATACCATTCATTGCATTGTGCTATTTCGCAAAAAATGCAGTATTTGACTATTGATTTTATATTTATACATTCCAAGGTTCATTTATTAACTTTGATTTTTCTATTTTAAAAACGTGGTAAAAAAAATCATTTTTTTTATTTATCAATTAAGACATTTAAAATTTATTTTATCACTTTTTATTTTTCTTATATCTGTCTTTCGCAACTTTTATATATTAATTCTGTCTTTACAATGTTAAAGTATTTTCTCTATCTGCAGCAAAAATTATATATATATTTTACTTTCTAATTATTCTCAAATTCTATTTAAATATAATTTTTTTTCCTATCGGTGTATTGTCTTTTCAATATTTTTATTAAGAAAACTTGATTTAATGTTCATGAATAGAGCGAAAGACAATTAACTGTTATGAAATAAATATAAAAGCAGTTCTTTTGTGCTTATTTGTTATTAAAATTAATATAAAAGAGAAATATTATATGAAAAAAAATTATGAGAAAAACAACTTGAAAATAATATCTATGTAAATTAATGTTATCCATTAAAAATATACGTGTTATATTTTTACACGATAACAGTGATACAAACATATAATAATATATAATTTATACAGAAGTACTTTTGATTTCTTAAATTGTAATCACTATCAAAAACATATGGGATCAAGAAACAGATGTCACATGATTTTCCAGAAACTGTGTACTTCAGTATTAGCAGATTTTCTTTTTATTATAAGAATTTTTTAAAGTGATTTATAAAAATTACCTTTTTAATGGTTTTCTTTCTGTGGTATCTTTCTTTATGCATATTCAGTTGTTAATAATTACAATCTAAGTCATTAAAAGCACTTTTGTATAGTTTATATAATAATATTGTTTATTTGTTATTGTTAATATTTTTTAAAAGTATATATGTATATTGAGATAGAAATGTCTCTGTGATATCATTTAAATAATATATTGTAAGCTGTGTTTGTGTTACTTGGTATAACTTTGTACTAATGATTTGATAAGGTATGGAGAAAAATGATTAGAATTATTAGATAATGATGACAACGTTCAAACCTTTAACTATCAAAATCTCAATCTGCAGTCAAGGCAACCTTCTTAAGCCTCGAGTAATTGCCATTACTGTCTTAGTATTACATAAAAAGTTTGGTATTCCTCCATTTTCTCAAAGTTCAAATGCGATTAAAAGTATAAATTAGAAAATAATCATGTTTAGTGTCAATATTTCATGGCAGATATATAAAGGTGGGAAAATGGTTTCTTTAGATAACCATCTTTCAGTGAGTATTTAGATTCTCAATCTAAATTAATGTGTAAAATAATTGACCGCATTGGTTAGTTTGCCGTAATATAAATGAATGATTGATTGCAATTGGGTTTATTTCAGTTCAGATTAGCTATTCGGATTATCCAAGTAATTCAAGTATCGTCATGTTATAGTTGTCATATAATACTAAATCATCCATGCACTTTACTACTGTTACATAATGCTTTATTTATCATTCAGTTTTGATTGCCCCAGCAATCTTCAGAACTCTTATATCTCCTAACTTCAACTGCTAAATTCAAATTTTTATAGTAGTAAAGTGCATGGATGATTTAGTATTATGTGATATACATTTGGCATTCCAATAAGAAAGATTAATTATTAATATTAGTAGAAAGCTATAAAATTATCAGCTAATAACATTTTATTGTTCAGACTGTTATCAATGAAATAAATATGAAGGAAGGACATTAATTAAAACACTGAATTCCTAAGAAAGAATCTATCATTTCTGATAAGTAATGAGTTTTGAAAATAACTGTCATGTCTGGGGTATATTATCACATAGTAATGGATATCAAATAAGTCACAAAAAATAATTGCTAAGGAAATCAGCAGAGGAGAAAAATTTGAAGTGAGCCAACTTGAAAATGATATATTTGAAATTTCTGTCAAAATCTGATGAAGTGCACAAAATACAAGTATAAACTGTCGGTGAGAATTCAAATTTTATAATTTGTAATATATATATATATTTTAAAAAGACTTTATTGCATAAATAACTGCAGAGGGTGTAAATAAATAACATTAACAGATTATGCATATATGTGTGGTATTTAGTTTATCATTATTTAATTTCATAAATATAACTTACTTCTTTTCCTGTATAATTATAATTTAAATAAACATTAAAACATTTAAACCAGAAAAGACATACATTAGTTTAAAATATCTTTATTCAACAAATCACTTTTAGTGTCATAATCATTGCTTTATGAATTAGTTTTGCTAAATTTGTTGCTATGTGCACTTGCTTGTTTGTAAAATTTACATAAAATTAAATATCTTGTTATTATCCAAATTTATGTAAATGTTGTTAGAGAGGCATGGACTATAGTGAAAGGCAAATATGTCATAAATAAAAAATACACCAGCATCCCTTTATCTAGAAATGGTCTCTCTAATAACATTTACATAGATTTGGATAAAAATAAAATGTTAACTTTATGTAAATTTTGCAAACAAAAAGCAAGTACATATAATAACAAATTTAGCAAGATTAAGTCATAAAGCTATGATTATGATGCTAGAATTAATGGATGTTCTTAGCTTGAATAAAGATATTTTAAACTAATGTATGCCTTTTCTGGTTTAAATGTTTTAACATTTACTTAAATTATATTTATCATTATTTGCACGCGCGCACACACACACACATATATAAGTATATAACAACCAATTATATAAATTCAATCATGACATAAATCATTTTATGTAAATACATCACAACTATACTTAAAAAAAAAACACTCATTCAAAATATAATTTTGAAAATCTTAAGCTGTTGTGTTTTTTTTTTTATAAATGGAACTAAAAAACTGATTTTTATATTTGGTAGAATTAAGTAGCAAATAATAACCAGCTTAGATTTGCAGATTATTTGCTCTAAAAAATAATTAAACATTACTTTTGCGTTTTTTATATATATGTAGCATTAGTCTAAATTTTATTTGGCTGGCAAAAATATGTGAAAGAAAGGAGATCTCTGGAAAAGAGTGCTACCCAGACATGAGTAAAAGTTTAGACATTTCAAAATGAAGTGTGAAAAATGGATATTTGACTTCATAATAAATATCTTATTTTTACAAAAAAAAACAAAACAAAACAGGAAAGAACTTCTAACTGTTACCATTTTTGTACCCTCCTCCCCTAGGAATAGAACAAATTTCTAAATAGTGATTTGACATTTATTCTTCATTATATTTTTATAGTTTTGCTTTTGAGACTTTGGAAATGTTATATTGCTAAGGCTATTAACATATGGAATAACAGGACTTTGTGCAAGCCATATAGCTATTTAAGTTAGCTAAAATTGAAGACATATAGATGTCTGAACATTTTAGATTTTCTACCTAATAATTAAGTTTTAAAGGGTCTGAAATATCTTAGTGCCTCACTGATGATGGATAGGGATAATTCTAGATAGATTTTAAATGCTTTCTCTTCCGGCATTTATTGTAAAAGCTTGTTTAGAGCTATTAGCACCTTCATTTTATTACATTTGTAGTACAAGCTTATTAAATTAAGTCACGTGTTGTATGACTTGATTTTCTTACATTTACAAATATATAAAACAATTTATAAACTTAAATATATAGTAAGATTTATAAAGAACAATTACTTTTTTTTATATTAAACAGGTTATCATATTATTCATAACAACATTTAATTAAAAAAATCAGAATTGTTTTAACTTAGTTTTTAAAGCTCAAACAAATTTTTATTCAGATTACTTAAAGCTTAAAGAAAATTTTATTTAGTAAATTTCCATTTATACTTTTTAAAAATTGACAATAAGAAATCTGCAATGGCCAATATAAAAGCATTCTTTTTCAGCCAATTATAAGATATGGCCATATGTTATTGATTTCCCTAAAAGTACATATTTTCTATTAAAATGTGATCTAATCACATTATTCTTCTAAAAAAATAAATATTCAACAAGTATTTAATGAAAAAGTAAATAAAAATACATAAATTATGGAAAGTACATGTTTTTATTTTTGAAACAAGAAGAATGAATACATTTGAGAATCTTTATGATATTGTCCTTTTAAAAATTTTAATTAATATATCAATATTATTTTAGTTAATTTTTTTGCTATTAAATAAATACAAAACTAAAATAGTGCTAAAGATAGCTGCAAGAGAGTGGTGCGATGTGCTGCCCTGTACTATGGCTTCTTTATTGAAGTCAGGAATCTCTCAGCTACTATGCTCAAAGAAATCTATTAGCCAACTTACCTTCTCTTTCTATTCCCCACCTGTTTTTCTCATATTCTCCTCTATCCTGTTCCATCCCATTTCTACAATATAATCTTTGTTCACTCTATGGTCTTTATATCTAGGTTCCCCCTTTTTCCAAACACAGCATATAAACCAAGAATCCATTTTCGGTTTAACCATTTTGTTTATATTTATTCTCCCACAACTTTATTATTTGTACTCTTTCTGCTTGTAAGCATTTACATTCAGGTAGCAGATGCTTAATATTTTCCATGCCTTCCTTACGTAACTTGCAGACTTTATAAATTACCCACATTTTTTTCATTTATGTGTATATTTCCTTGTTGCTAGTGATCCTGTTCAAGCCTTAAATAGTAAAATACTTTCCTTTCTATTATTGTAAATTAACATCTACCCAGTAATCTCTATATATTTAAACTCTTTTTACTCTCCATACTAGTTCTCCATCTTTACAGCTCCCTATTTTTTATTGTTGCATTTATTCTTCTAACATTTTTTGCCACTATAACACTCAACAATCTTCCTACCACAGTCATCCTACCTTGTGTATAAGTATACTGACATAAAGTCTATCTTCTGCGTACCGTACTATTTTTCTCACCCATCTTGTTGCCTATCGTAAGCCAATTAAATACTATTTTGGCTATCTCTTACTATCGATACATTGCAATCTACTGAACATTTTCATTTTGCTTTTTCCATCTCTCATATAAAAACTTGACCATCCCATTTCTCCTTGAATTGCTGCTGTCTTTGCTGTTTATACAGCTGCATCTAATGCATGTCTTCCTAATTTTTTTTGTACTTTTGCTAAGTAATCGAACACACATTTACTAACATAATTCAGCACTACCATAGGTTAACTGTGCTACTGCCACTTTCAAAACAATTCTTGCTTCATCGTAATTACTAAATGAAAACACTCTTAATTTAATGCTGAAATATAGTGTTGCCATCACATACTCAAGGGAATAATTGTGGTGGTCGTGTGAAAGTTTAAAATACTCTTGAATGTCTTTTTTATAAAGTTAAATAATTATTATTGTTACAATTACTATTATCACTACTACTATTACTATTACTACAACTATTACTATTAAAATAACTAAGTTTGATTTATATTTAAAAATAGGTTCATCCTTTTACCAAATATTAAAGGATATGTAATGTTATCATGTAATATTGAATTCTTTCTGTAATTGATTGTTATTGCTTTCAGATGATGGAATCATCAGTCAAGAAGAGTTGAAGCATTTCTATCAATTCTTCGTTGGTTTAGATACCGATAAGTTGAATCTTCAGACTCAGAGGGCTTATGACAGCATGACTGCAGTAAGATTTTTGGGTTTAAATAAAACATACTTGTCATTATTACTGTAAATCTATAAATATGTGTGGAATGTCTCCTAGAAGAGGGTAATTGGTTCAGTCCAAATTGCTTGCAGCACCATGGAATCAAGACATATGTTACATAGTGATGTAGTTTATCTATTCATCATAATGATTTTAAGGAGCTAATGTGTCTGGGTCACATGTTATGATGTTAAATGCAACAGGGTGTTTTGCACCTTAACCCACAATGTGATAACATGCTGACATTAAATTTTGTTCTGAATTAGGCAAAACTGCTACAGAAGTGTTTAAAATGATTCAAACTGTGAAATGGGGCCATAAATCACAAGAATGGTGTTACACTGAAGACAGTTCATGAAAGTACAAAATATAGTCACATATCATGTCATAACTCATGCTCCAGGCACACTATCACCTTAAACATTTTGTGGCGAATAGCTCAACATTGCCATTCTGTAACAGATATATTGATTGAAAGATGTATATTGCTTTGTATTTTAAAATAAATGTAAATATCACTAGTTTTGATAGAATATCTCAGTACCACTATAGCGTTCTTTTAGGAATTATTTTCACAACACTAAAGTCATTAGTTTATTAACAAGAATAGATGATTTTAGTGGTAATGGATTGTTTGGATTGAACAAAAAAAAACATTGGTCTTGTGAATTAAACATTCTGGAACTCACATGATTTCTGTGATGTTTGAAGATCATCCAGTTCCTGATCACTACGTACTAAATTAAATCTTTTGTTTTGATAATAGAATATCGGTAGAAAGATTGAATCCATTATATATGCAAATCATTTGCTCATGGAAGGCTTTGGTTGTCTTGATAGAGCAATCCAATGAAATTAACTTCACTGATTCTAGTACTAGATCATTTGATTAGAAATGCAATACTTCTATCAATATCTTAATATGCTCATGGACTTGACTGGCTTTGGTTTGTAGTGATGCCCGTAGAATGCACTAGTCTTATAAATATAACATATGAAATCCATTTGTTAAATTTATTGTCATTAGATACAACATCAGTAGCGTCTTCTTTTTTTTTTTTTTGGTTTTCCATTCTAAAATGTGTGTACTTTTAAATGCAATATTAATGAAAGGTGAAATACATATGGCTGAATATTATTCTATCTATATTATGGAGACTGTTGTCCATACTCTTTAACAGTATTCATCAACTCCATCATATCAGCTGTCGATGTGCTTTCTTTTCATAATTTAATAATAGATTCTTATTTAGATTAAAATTAAGGCATTTTAAAATATTCTCCACAAATGTAGACATCACCACATAAAGTGTAACTGAAAGATTGGATCTAATGTTAGATTTACATAGCATGTGAGTTGGTTTGAGTTTAAACCTTAGGATGCTTAAATCTCAGATCAATAGTTTAAATAGTATAAAAAAATCAAAGGTGGTTTTTTGATGTGGAGTATGCACAGATCCAATTCTGCTTATTGAAGGAGTTGAATATCCAGAGATCAGGCTTGGAATTTGAATGTTATCAAGTGTCTACGTATACTCAAGCTGCCAACAGCTATCTCTGAAACGAATTGCTGCTCAAAATGTAAATTATTTAATAAATTGTCAAATTTAACATATCAGAGAAAGTAAATACAGAATGATCAATCATCGATTCGATGTCACACTTAATAATTTAGAGTTGTAATTTAAATTCATTTTCACTCTAAGAAGATGAATCTTATGACATAATAAATGGTAATAAATATTCTTGAGATGAAAAAAACACCTTTATTACTTTGTTTTAAGAATATGTGATGGCTGTTAAGTTGTAACAATATCTTAAAAAGATAAGATAAAAATTGTGTTATAACATCTGCTTATTAAAACAGGCAAAACTCACTATGAAATGGTGATCATGTGATGTAACATCTGCTTATGTTTGACTATTAATCTTTAACTGAGGCTCAAAAATTTATATCTGGACTAGAGATAATCCCTTCTTTAATATAAGATTAGTAATAATCACTAATGCATTTGTCTAAAGTGATTAACATCACAGTTGTGAGTAGAGAAGTTTTGATGCTTTCAAGCAAAGTAGAAAATTATATACATATAAATATTTCATAATTAAGATTCTATTGGCAACTTGTATTATCACTCTTATAATCCTGTTAAATGTACTTTGTTTTCTGCTCTATAAACTTTTTTTTCTCTTTCATTGTTTTATACTATAGCTTTATACTATCATTTTCAATAAATATTAATATAGGGTATTTTCTTCTTTATTTTGCCTATTTTTGTTATGCTGAGATTAAAAAAATTTACTATCACCTCTCCCCCCTAACTGAATAAGCTTTCTTCTAGTGAATTTGTGTACATGGTTTCAAAGATTTAATATTTTCTGATTCAGAAAAGCATCATTAATTTCATAGCCATTTAAATTTTGTAAAGGTAATTGCATCACAATATCCACACCATGAATCTTCAGTTTGTTTTCAAGACATACACTAAGTGAAAGATGGATCCTCACTGTTCACTTTGATCTAAAATGTTAATATGGACAAGAAAATTGACAGACTGTGATGTATTAAGATTTTTATATTCCTAGAAGTTTAAATAAATAACCACTAAACTGGAAATTATAACATGTTTTGAAAGCAAACTAATAAATGAGCGTTTTTAACTTTTAATCTCTACTGGTATTAATCACAACTTAGACAATAAGCCTGATTTTGCTGAAAGTTAAGTGGTTTTATAAATATAGCACATGATAACAGCCACAAGTTTATCTAAATCATAAATCTTCAATCTACTGTCAAGGGTTTAAGATGTTAATATAGACAGGAAAGTTAACACATGGGTTATAACAGATTGAGATTTTTATATTCCTACAAAATTTAAATAAACCCCATTAAACAGGCATATATAACCTGTTTTGAAAAGTCTGTTTAACTTCAAACCCCATTGCTGTTAATTATTACATAGATAATAAACCTGTTTTGATAAAAGATAATTGGTTTTATAAATGCAATCATAAGATAACAGCTGTGAGATTATTTAAACTATAAATCTTTATTCTGTTGTCAAGGCAACCACCATAAGTAATATAAAAGTGTCACTCTGTTAAAGTCATACAACAGCCTTTCATAGTTCAGATAAGCACATGGCTGATATTAAAATGATTAAATATATACTCACACTATCTCATACATAAAACTTAGTTTAACACCAGTACTAAGCTAATAAACTATTAACTAGGAAAACTTTTTTCATTATTTACATTCTTATGTTTGAATTACAGGAAAATATGTTATTGTAGAATATAAAATTTACTCGTGATAAAAAAAAACAGAAAGCTTAAAAGATACAATTTATCACAACTTATATGGAAATGAGTTTGCTTTAAATGAAAGGAGATCCTTTGATTTACCTCTGAGGGCTTAAAGGAACTGAGCAGGCATTGATTCCTAATGCCCATTCCACATGTTCTTGTTATTGCAGCTTTTATTCTTATGTGATTATTCATATAGTAAATGAAAAATGGATGGGACTCACCGACATGTATCGACCAGCAAGGTGAAATTATGGCTTTTAATCTCTGTGTAACATCTAACAACACTGACAGCTTTTTATTGGATGCTTACTACTTTTGAATTGAAACATTAGTTGACTTTTTTGAAAGCAGCGTATATGCATGTGTAAATGAATTTTTTTTTATATAGTATTTACAATCATGACACAGAAAATTATAAACCTTAATTGTAGAAGTCTGTAAAGTCACCAGCCAAGACAGTGGTTGCTGGACAAAGATAGATGCTAATAATTTCCTGGGCATGGATTCAGGCTACCATTTGATGGCAACCTTTTATTTCAGTGCCTATGAAGGAAGATTGCAGAAATGAAAGAACTCTTTAATATTAAATGGATCGGACTTTCTGAAGTTAGAAGAAAAGATGAAGAGTTAGTCGAATTAAGTGGACATATACTTTATTACACAGGAACATATATTTGAAACACAAGTAGAATGGGATTATTATAAACAAAAAGTGGAAGACCAACATAGTGGAAATTGATGGTACAACAGATAGAGTGGTAGAATTAGGTATTCAAATTAAGGGGAGATAATAATTACAGATGATTCAGGTTTGTACCCAACAGTTCTCATTGTGGTGAAGAAATGGAAAATTTTTATATGGATATACAAAATGTGTTTGATCGGATCAAATGACATTCTAAAATTATCATGGGAGGCTTTAATGCTAGAATCGACAAATGATTGAAAGATAAAATGTTGTGGGTATATTTGGTCATGGTAATAGAAATTAGAGAGGCGACAGACTTATGAAATTTGCAGAAAAAAATAAAATGTGTATTATGATTTTTTTTTGAGACAAATGATAAATGGAAATGGACATAAAAGCATCCAAATGGAAGTACAGCAGAATTGGATTATATATTGATTAATAGAAAATAAGAAAAGTTCTTAGTGGATTCAACACAGGAAGTTCATAGATTAATAAGATATAAGATACATATTAATGCAAAACTAGAGAGATTAAAACTTTTAAGGAAGTCAGTAATAACACTTGATATTCCCATTCTTTATAAACTTTCTATTGAATTCAAATTAGAACTTACAAATCATTACAGGATATTGACAAACTTTGAAAATAGTTCAAGTATGACTGAAATCAATAAAAAGATAACTAATACTCTATTAAAAGCCGTGAGAAAGAGAACTGATACAAAAAAAAAAAAATAGCAATTTACCAGTAATATGTGATAAAAAGAAGGAACATGAAATTTTTTAAAATTGATTTATTACGAAGAATCTAGAGTTTTGTAAAATATGAAAACAGTTAATAATGATATAAAAAAGTATAATTGCTAATGAGTGAGAAATTATAAAAGAAAATAAAAATCTCAAAATTGTAAAACAAAATCTTGGTATTAGAAAGTTGTTTCTCCAATAAAAAGAAAAGGAATTATTACTAAAAAGAGACATGATGTCATGAAATGTATGGGAGAATTCTATAAAAAATTATACTAAAATAAAAAACAAGAAAACCAATTATCCTCTACAGTTATATCTTTTGAATTGCCAATATTCTAAATGAGGAAAGGCGATTTGCAATTCAATCCATAAAGGAAAAAGCTCTGAGAAATGGTGGGATTGTTATTGGCATTTTAAAAGGAACACGTGAACAAATAGACAAATTGTTGGCAAAGTTATATACCCAATTTATAAATGAAGAAAGTTGTAATAGATGATTAGAAAAACACAGTAATAATTTTGATATTTGAGAAAGGTGATAAAAACGATATTAGAAATTAGAGATCTATTAGTTTTCTATCAGTTTTTTGCAAAATCCTTACCAAAATAATACTGGAAGCAATTAAAAAATGCAAAACTCTCTCCATACAGTAGTGCCACCCTGTTCTAAACAGTGTTATCAATGGATGCACAGGGTGGCACTACTGTATGGAGAGAGTTTTGCCTTGTTTAATAACATGTGCTAGTATAAGAGATGGTGATCATGTGATGTTTAGTGGTTTAAGCAATTAAAAACTGGTTTAAGTGCATCCATTCGGAATTTGACTATTAATTGCCCCCATCCTCAAGCCTATACCTTAGACGCTGGATATGAGGACATTGACATCCATTATGAAGGGTCTGATTTACCTATATAATGCCTGATTTTTGCATGGACAAAACATTGATGTCATCTTTGTATATTTCGGCTCATGCAAGCTTAGTCACCTATCTCCAAGGTACCAAACCCCAGGCCCTTCCCATTGCTCCTATGGATCACTGTAGTCCTCTTAAGTTATGCAATGCAGGATATGTCATCATTGAACTTTTTTCTTCTTTGAATACCATTTAATGTATCCTATTTTTAACCTTATCGTATGAGTTGTAATCAAATTATAGAATAAAATTTCCTATATTTTATAAAAAAAAAAATAATAATTACAATTCTTCTATAGTGAATTTTGGATTCTAACCAACCTAAAAACTAAATTGATTTAAAAATGGTTTCAGCACAGTAAAACATATCCAAGTATTGAGAGAAGATATAGAAAGGTTCAATGAAATACAAGTTGCCATTATGTTTTGCATTTGTAGATTACGAAAAAACATTTCGTTTTATCAGCATTTCTATGGTAATTCGAGAATTGAATCACCAAGATGTAGACTCAGGATGTTATAGCATTAAGATTAACGTTGAGAAAGGCTACATCAGGGTGATTCTATAGACCCAAAACTTTTTCAGAAGTTGTGTGACACGTATTTTGAGGATTAACTAAGGGATTAAAAGTAAATGAAGATTATTTAAGTTATCTAGATTTTAAGCCAATAAACATCACATGATCACCATTTCTTGTGCTTTCTCATAACTGTTATTAAAACAGGCAAACGAGCCAGAAACTAGTCTGGGGATATAGGGTGAGTAGGCACTAGAAGGGTATTTTATGCACAAGCCTTCTGGAATCCATTGATTACACTGAGTGGCACTACATATAGAGAGTTTTGCCTGTTTTTATCTAGTTTTTGTAGATGGTGTGTTGTTTTTTTGCAAATAATGCTTCAGAACTTATTTTGAAAAAATTATCAGATGAAACTAAGTAGGAATAAAAATAAATGCTAAGAAGAGTATAACACTGTTCAATGAATTTTCTTAGCAAAAGAAAATATTTTAAAATGGTAATAATATGATTATCAGAAGAAATTAACAACTTCAAATACCTTGATTGGATTATTACTACAGACAAATATAATGGATGAAATTAATTATTTTTAAACTTGTATAGAATACTTCCAGTAGAATTATTGAAAGATATGTTTGGAATTAATGGATAGGTTTTACCAATTTTTACCTATGGATCTGAAATTTGGACACTTAACGAAGAGCAATACAGAGATTTTCAGATCATTCAATAAAATGTAGAGAAATGTCTATTAAGAGCAACAAGAACAGATCCAAAAATGAATAAATGGGTGAGAGAACAAACATGTATCACTGGCATCAATGAAAGAATTAAGAGACTGATATGGAACTGGATGGCACATATTGTTAGAATAACTAATAATAGATAGCCAATTGAAGTTTTAAATTGGATGATAAGAGACTGGAAAAATACCTAGAAAAGACCATATGTGAGTTGGATGGATGAAGTAATGAAGTTTGCTGGTACATTGTGGAGAAGAGAAGCTAGATATTGGGGCAGTCAGATTAAAGTTGGGACAATCTTCATTCTCAGTGGATCGATATTGGTTAAAAATGATGGTATAAAAATGTCATCGATGTTGAAGAATTTAAGAATATGGAATTCCATGTTAAAATCTGATTTAAATCTTCAGATATGTGTTATACAGGAAACAATCAATTAAATATCATTTGTGCAAAGCTGAGAATACATGATCTAGTTGTATATAACATATGGTTTGAACTACCCTAAGCCATTATCTTTTGGCTTGATGCAATTCAATAATTCACCATTATTTATTAATAGATTATGTGTTCTTGCTATGTAAAGCTGGTCTTTAAATAATTATTGCCTTAATTACTTCTTGGCTGGAAATTTAAACTGGATTGTAACATTGGAATCTTATTTATTTAAATACTTCAATAATCCTAAGGTGGTAGAAATATTTAATTAACTCGCTATTGATGTATTTGTATTTAATTTAACGTCCATATAAGTGTGATAGTAAAAGTATTATAGAATTAGTTAGGCATATACTGAAGGTTTAATGTTTGTAAAAGTAAACTATTATCAAATCAAATATCAATAATATACGCATATGCGTCTTATCACAGAACATTCTCATTCTAATATTTTCTTCAGAATTATTTGTAAACAGACACATAACGAGTCATTTTAATAAACTTGTTGCAAATATAATTTTGTTTTTCATCTATCAATGCCCATTTATTCAGTCTGATTCGTTATGAATATACTTACATATGAATCTGAATGCTGTGATATGATCATAGTCATACACATTACATATTTAAGAAATAAAGTTTTGTAATAAGATAAAGGTGTGGGTGTATTTGCTTTGTTTAATATAATCATAATAAAAATAATACATTTGACGGTAATAAACTATTATAAACAGTCTTTAAATCTGCGAAAATACTTCGGTTAATTTCTTAAACCGCCTCAACTGTCATTAAATTTTAAAAACAAAGCAGAAGCAAATATTTTCCAGGTAAGAAAGAATTAGTATAGACCAGGGGTGGGAAATTGTTTTGGCTCGAGGGCCGCATAGGTTGGCAGAGGGCCGCATCAGGGGCCATTTTGTGGAAGCAAAGGTTAGTGGAGGGCCGCACCTTTTTTCATGACACAATAAACATACTGCTTTATTCCCTGTATTACCAAAGAAATATTTGTTTGTCCATTCTTCATTAAACACATGACATTCATTACCAATTTTACATTTTTTCGGAGGGTTCATGGTTTCACTAAAGTTGGAAATGTATATATTTGCTAATGCAAAGACAAAATTGAAATTAATCAAATCAACTGGAAAAGCACTGCACATCGTATCTACACTGTGCATGTGTATTGATGTGGCCATCCTAGTGGAAAATACGAGATAATACACAATGTATTATTGTGGAAAATACACAATGGGAAGGAAATTTCAGTCGAAGGCGGATTTTTCTGATTGTCTTGGCGGGCCGCATAAAAACTCTTAGGGGGCTGCATGTGGCCCCTGGGCCACTATTTGCCCACCCCTGGTATAGACCAAAGAATAATACATAGTGTACCAAAGTTGGCGACAATATGGCAGTGCTTGCTGGTAGCAAAGTGAAATCATATAGTATGAAGAGGAAGTTAAAACATCAATTTTACGGGAGTGAATAGTACGACTGAAAGAATTAGATATAGCAATTGACATATTACAGTAAGGGTTAATGCTTATAAATACTTAGTTTGAAGATTAAAAAAAAATATTGTAACAAATCTGGCTTTATTCCAAACTGAAGAAAAGTACTGAATATAGGTTATATTTGTATATTACAAAAAAGGAAATCGGAGACTTCTTTTAGTTCAAGATTGCTTTCAAAAAAAAAAAAAGAAAGCAAAAGTTACAAGAATATTTTTTTTTACAAAAGACAGAAAAAAAGTTTTTCAATGGTTTTACGTACTACGACTTTGAACAGCGTATTACATTTTTGCGTTTTATTATTAGAAGTAGAAATTAATTGCTCTTGAAAGTCAAACAAAACAAGTTTTATTTTAACTTAATGATGTTACAAATATATATATACACGTAAACGGAGGGACTCAATTTTAATCAAGATTACATCTATGTTATTTTCTTACAAACCAATAAAATATCACATGACTTATTACATGACTACAACTTCCATATTATTGTTTTTGTAGTATATTTTTCACCTTCTCTAGTGCACTTACTGTAATGTTTAGTATGTAATGATAAAATGCCATATGAGAGTGCTTAATAAATTATTGCCATGTGTTTCCCTATCCAAAATCCCCAGATTAGTTTCAAGCTTATGGCTTTCATCAGTGATGATCTTTGGGTCTTGGAGCTATGCACTTACACCTTTAGATTAGAATCTAATACACTTTTCTTCCAGCTACTATCATTTATCTCTAGGTTATATCATCATGTATCTGTCCAAACTGAAATACATATAAATGTTTTGAATCTGATCTGACTTACTTGTATAGTCATATAGAGCTGAATCCAGTTCAATTTCTATATATCTTAGTTTTTTTAATGACATATGTAGCCAAGATGTAAACCAATAAAATATCCATGACTTCAATTTACACATAGCTATTTTTGTAGCAAATTTTTCATCTTTTCTATTGCACTTACTGTAAGCTTTAGTAAGTAATGATAGATGCAAGATTACTGCTTAATGCTTTTCTATCCAAAATCCTCAGAGTTGTTTCAAGCCCATGGCTTTCATCAGTCTTTTGACCTTAACACAGCACAATTGGCCTTTTTGAATCTAATGCACCTCTCTTCCAGCTACTAGCATTTATCTCTGTTACATTATCATGTTATCATCCCAAACTGAAAAACATATAAATATTTTCAATCAGAACTGGCTTGCTTCTATAGTCATATAGATTTGAATCCAGTTCAGCTTCTATATATTATGGTGTTTTTAGTTTTTTTAATATTGGAGGCACCTCTATCCCATGACCAAGATATAAATCAATAAAAGATCACATGATGTTAATTTATATATTGCTGTTTTAGCAGTATAATTTTCATCTTTTCTCTACCAGTCTAATCCATTTGAACCACTTATCTTTTTGGTATGTCAACTAGTTTGATAGATATGGAACAGTGAATGGGGAAAATATGAAAATTATTCAATAACTTCAGTAAAAGCATTTAATAATAAAATGAAGTAGATGCATTACTGTATTACTTTTAACCTTGAAGCCTGGTATTCACTGATAAAAGGCAAAAGCTAGAAGCTTTTCTGGGAATGGGAATTTAAATGCACTGCCATGTGATAATTATCGATTACTCAAGCTTACTACAGATAGTGCAAGAGTAGGAAGCTTCTCTTGTTTTATTACATATTGACTAAAAAAATCAAGAGAGAAATGAAATATATAATGGAGGGTTGAAAACTATTGTTGAAAGATGTGAAAAGAGATTAATGATTTTAAAAGAGTGTTTGACAGATTTGGTACCATAAACTGCATGATTTAGTGCAATGGTAGGATGGATGACTCTGGAGCAGACGAACCTTGGATCATAGTTCTATTCTACCATTTCTGATGCTTGATTTTCTTATTAACCACCCTAACAGTTAACTATTAGATTATTAATTTTGCATTACAATAATACATTTTTTTAAATATTCTGAAACAAAGACATTTTTATAAACTAGTATATTAATTTTTATTTAGAAGTTTCTTACATGCTTACATGTAAATTTTCTTTTACTGATATATATGTATATACTATTTATTTTAGAAAGGTGATTACAAATTGAATCGCGACCTGTATATGCAAATATTTTCCAACTTTTTACTTGGTAAGAATCTGTACGGACCCGGAAAGTATATTTTTGGCTGCTTTGGCTTGGATTTTGAAGATGAACCCTACAAGCTAGTTTTTCCTGTTGAAGATTACGATAACATTGCTAAACCAATAACAATTCCACAAATGCCTCGTAAAAGAGTTTCTATTTCTCATTGAGCAATATCTCATTGTGGGAAAGAAGAACCTGTTTTGAATGCAGACTGTATACCATCATGTATTTGCCATATTGGCAAACCTTTATAAATACAGAAAACCATATTTCTATAATATCTGTATTGTTTATTGATATGCTTGCTTGCTTAATTTGAAGATGGCGTTTATGTTTTCTTTTGTATAAATATATAATTGACTAGCCAAATGTTATCTTTATTCATTGCATTTGTAAATATAAACTATGCGCACACATTGTATTTATGATTGATATTATAAATTTTATTTTTTTAATTAAAAAACTATTTAGTGCCTTACAGAGTCTGTTTTATCAAATCTTACTCTACTTTTGTTTAGGGAATCTATCATTAACGTTTAACAAAAGCCTTGCAAATATTTTATTTTTGTTATATTGTTGAATATTTTTATCGTTAAATTTAAGATTGTACGGCAGCTGTTGAACTTCTTATCATTCGGTTATTAAATATTGTTAGATTATAATTTCTTTGTTTGGGGTCAAAAATATTTTATTTCTTTCAAGAATGCTATTTTTTAAAGTTAATGTTATTTATATATTGAAAATATTTTTGCTGCCTAATAATTGTTTTCCTTCAATCTTCGGCCCGGTGAATTAACGAAATAACTTTTTTTTATTTTATTATCAGTTTGATGATTATTGTATAGAGTTGTTCGTAAAATCTTTTATCCGCAGTATTATTTAGAATACGATTGCCTATAAATGAGAACGAAATTTCCACAATGAAATTGTCTACAATGTCACAGTACAAGCTATTTAATTATCTGATCATGCTTCTGTTATTAATTACATTGTTATATCTTAATTATTTCGTAATATATCTATAAATGTCAGAGCTATTTAAAATTCATTACATATTTTACATATTGAGATGTTGGATAAATGGTCGTAAGCGAAGATGTAAATATGGCAAACTAATGATATTTAGCCACCTCATTTCTCTAATACATTTATATAAATAAATCATTTGTTTCTGGTTATTAAAATTTTTTATTGAATATTAAGTAGTGTTATAAATACTTTAACAAATCTTCATACTGCCAACATATAATTTAGTAACTGTAGAGTTTTATAAATATATATATATATATATATTGATATTTAAGCACTATATAAGAGATTGTTGTAGATGATTTTGGCTTTGACCTGATATAACTTCATCTGGATAGTGATTAAATAGGGAACAAACCATTAAAGTTGTATTCTGCTCAAAATATACATTAATGATTAATATTTACTGAGGCTGTAACCTCGAGAATATGCGTGTAAATGTGTAATAAGAAATGTGGACTTAATCAGTGAAGTATTGAATAGTTTCACACTCTCAGATCTAACACTTCAGCTTCACCTATTTAAATGGAAAGTAGGTTGAAGTAAAGAAGGATTCCCCGGGATCCCCTCTTTTCTTCCATAGTGTAAGCTTGTGTTTAAACACCTGTAGAGGTTCCTACCATCGCATTTTACATGCATATTCTCAAAGTTACAGCCTTGGTAAATATTACTTACGTAATCAATGTGTGTTTAATAAATTTATAATTAATGATTAATGTAACATCATGATACGGAAAATCTCATGTTAAATTTAAACACCAATGTGGAAAAACAAATGATATTTGAACATATTTTTTCATGCACTTTATTATAGATATCATTAAAGGGCATCACATTTTGTATCCATTGTTCAATGACATTATCATTAGTTATTGTAATGTGTACTCAATCAGTAAGATTTGACTATTTATATTACTTTAATTTTTTCATTTACTTAATATTTAATCGATCATTTGAATTCTTTTCTTAATTGACTTACAGTAACCTGGATATTAGTTTGTAGCTTAGGGGAATCCCCTGACAGTTTTTTATACTCTGCTTAACCACTGATGCATGTAAACTTTATATTAGTTTGTACAACTTTTAATGTTCTCTGAAAGTTTTGACTGTCATATATTTTCTTGTAAAATATCTTTTTTCATACGTTAAACTGTAAACGTATTCAAATTAATACACAGGGGAAATAGTTATCAAATACATGATAACTATTTGCTCTACCTAATGGTAATGTATATGTTATAAAATAAGAATATGATATATTTTGTTTTTCTTTCTTAAAAATAAATATATTGATCAAAATAAATGTTTGTTTTTATCTTTAAACTTCTATTGTTGGAATAAATTTGGTTATGATTTAAAATAAACTTCTTTAATAATTTGAATATATGAGAACAGACTTTCACATGACCCACCACTCACCCCTCTATCTTATTACACTGATACACTTGAACACATATATGTCAAAAAGATAAATAATCACCAATACACATCTTATTACACTGATACACTTGAACACATATATGTCGAAAAGATAAATAATCACCAATACACATATTTCATGCTAAACCAGAAATCAGCAGTTGGTCCAGATTATCATCTCTACACATATACACAATAAGTGCTTAGATATATATGAAGATAGCCAGTCTTCATCCTTAGTGCAATGGTTGCTAGTCACGGTTAAAAATATGACGATTTGATGCTGCTTCCGACCATTCAAATTCCATCACTTTTAATGGTACGGTTAAGATTTTACCGTCATTTGAAAAATTAGAAAAAGTTCTGTAAGATGCTGCCCTCTCATAAATTATTTTACAAGTAAAAAATCAATAAAACGGTCTCAAAACTTTAACAAAAAAAGTAGGTGGGCTCTTCTTGAATCTTATTGGCTGTTACACTTCGACACAAAGAAAATGGAATGTCAATAACTGAAAAGTTAAGATTTGTTTTTGTTTCATTTCGAAAATGATAGACACATGTTTTAGACCATTTTAAACTTATTTTTTGACAAATTATAAATTATTTTGATAAAATAAGCTAAAAATAAAATTATTTTAGAAAAATAGTTAAGACTTTAACAAAATAATTTACTTTTTTTTTCAGCATAAAATTGGCAAAGAAAATCGCTGACGTCATAAAACATTTTCGTTGGTGAATAATATTCATTTTACATTTTCTGCTTGCAAATATTTTTATACTTTATAAAGAGAAATTTATTTTTGAAAAAACTTTCGTTCACTTTCATAATCTGACAAATTATTAATATACTTTTTACAAACGAAACTAAAGTGAATATAATATTAAAAATGAATATATTTTGGTGATTGAATTTGTGTTTTGATACTTAACTTTGTGAATTGACCAATTAAAAATTTAGACTTATCTCACTCGGCCAATAAAATAATCAGCAAAAAAGAGGTTAATGGACAGGCTTGAATCTACTCCACTCTCCAACTTTTCAGCCATCCATCCAATTGAAAATCTGATGATGGAATGCTGAAAGGCCACCCTCTCATCACACACATGTTGACCTAACTTTAAATGTTTTTTTTACTGATGTAGATTCTTTTTAGAGCGATATATTATTATTACTCTGAATAATTGAATTAATAATAAGAATTTTGGGCTTCTGAATTGATTTCTAGTTTTTAAAGAAGTGAGTGGGTGATTGATTGGGATTGTAGTCTGGTGAAACTCTAAAAAATAATCAAATGGTTAGTGTTTAATGTTCAGAAGTCCAAGCAATGTAAATGGTAGAGATGGACAGTGGTTCATTGATCCCAAGTTTGTTATTTTACCTCTGCATTAATGACTATTTAAAAATAATTGAATGTTTTATTTTTTGAGAGTTTATGAGAATTTCAAACACCGGAAGTTATAGTTTATGATGATTTATGAATCTTAAGCTCCAGAATACATTTCTCTGTTACTGCACCAAACTATACCTTACTAAAAATAATCAAATGATTATTGCTTGAGCAATTATAAGAAAGTTGCATACCGGAAGAACAGAACTAGGTCATGATTCATGAACTGAGTTTCAGATTCTACCATTTGGTCATTGAATCCAGCTATGCAGGGTGGAAGCTTCTATATATTGGTAGTCAATCGCTTTTTACTGTAACAGCATCAGATATTTTAAATTTCAAGCAAGGTTTTCTAGTAATAGATATCTTTTTAAAAAGAATTTGGTAATACATCGTCTAATCATCCATATCACTCAATGGGCTTTTTAAAACATTTTTTTTTTTAAAAACAAACATTTCTTTTTTCTGGTCTTTTTTTTTTTTTTAAAGAAACTTTTCTCTTTTTTTTCCAGTCTTTTTTATTGTTTTTGAAGAAACTTTTTTTTTTTGAGAAACAAGGCTTTCTTGACAGACCTCTCTAAGACCTGTCAACATATTTCTTACGGCGTTTTGACACATTTCCAACTCAGCTCTAATACGCTTCACTGTAAGCTGATCTCGGCTTCTATAATAAATTCGCCATGTCGCTTGCAAAAAAGCAATTCAGCAGCCCTCAAACCCTGTTCCATGAACGAATGGAACACCTTCGGTGACATTGACACGATTGACATTCCATTTCAGATGTTTGACAATGCCTTAATTTTATTAAACCAACACAAAGACAGTTTTTCTGGGTGGGTAAAATCCTTTTTTTTGGTTGAAGGAAGGCCACTGCATCTGCTTCTGTAGCAGATAAATCTAAAAACTACAACACCGAACAGTCATCTGCCATTTAACTGTTTTGATCTCGAAAAAGTATTGAAAAGAGCACGACTTGATCATGAACTTTGTCGAATCGTGATTTACACTCTTCGTTTAGTGAATTGTGACCCCTGACAATGAAAGTAGTGGTGTTTGAGAATTTGTTACAATTTTTACTAATTCACATAAATTACAATACATTTAACCAAAAAAAAAAACAACATTCTAATATACTTTTCATTATTACAACTACAGAAACCTTCATATAATATGCTGTACAATAGTCGAGTAATGTCTATAGAAAGTGTCACATACTCGTCGCTAATAATGTTCAACATGCTAGAGATGTTGGGATAAGTGTGCACTTCAACATCTTAGTGTTTGAACAGTTTACAGGTCGTAAGATCTATGAGTGGCTTTGTAAACAGCATATTTCTGTGCTTTAGCATAGAAACAGCACCATCGCATGGTGTGGATGATCAGACCATGTATTACCAAGAATTTGAACTATCATCTGGAGTGGAAACAATTTAATGGATATACCTAAGTGTGTTAAAATGGAACTGTTTTTTTTCCAATCTGTTCTCAGTGCCACCTCTGAGTCAATATATATTTTACATACAATCATAGTTTAACTATTCTCCACAAGAAATTTAATATACTAGTATATCTGGAACATCTGATATGACATAAAATGTGACTATATATTTCATACTTTAATCCATAATGGTGGTAACATTGAATTTTATTTTTAATTCGGTAAACTGTTAGTGAAACATTTGAAAGGATTCAAACTAAGTATGGCAATGAAGTCATGGGTTGCAAGAATATTTTCAAAGTGGCTTTTAAATTTTCATAATGACAAGGAGAGCATTGAATATGATTCATGAAAGTGTGAACATGCTAGCAGCTTAAAATTTTTGTCATGAGTAGCTAAATTATGTCACTAAGCAGTGCATGGGTTGATTCATATTTTTACTAGGACACATTGTGTGTATATATATATGATAATTTTGGACAATTCCTAAAAAAGTGAAAAAAAAATATTTATATGGAAAACCTTCTCAGATATTAATTTTACAGAATGAAAAATTTAAATCAAAATAACTAATAATAATAATATAAAAAATAACATGTTTAAAAATATTTTATAGGAAAAACATTAATTTAGGTAGTAGTGCACTAAAAACCAAAAAAAAAAATTTTCAACTACAATTTTGGTTATTATAAAGTAACTTGAAATAAAAGCAAAGGACATTCATAAATTAATTAAATCAATCATTAGTTTTAAAAATAGTCATTGATTTAATTAATTTATGGATGCCCCCACATTTTTAAGTTACATATAAGTGCCAAAACTGTGGTTCTTATAAACTTATTGTAATCGAGTATTACAAAAAGGTAAAAGTTGAAGTTCAAGGCTTTTATAACACACTGAGCATGCTCCCAACAGACCACTGCCAGAATCGTAGTGCTGTATTAATTTAGCAGTTGAAAATTATGCCTATTTTTCGATACTGGAATGCCCGAATCCTTTCTGTTGATTGTATCTATTGCAATTGTCCAAGACTATATTTTTTCTTTCTATTCTTCACTTTTGTGGTGCTGAAAGTATGCCCTGAATGTTTTGAATTTCAAAATTTATCTTTTCCTAATACTCAATTATAATGAGAATATAAATAAATAAAACAGATCATAAATAATCCACTTCAGAACAAACATCTTTAGCACTACATAGTGAAGGCATGATTATTGAGTGTCGAAGATTTAAATCAACTTCAATTGTTGGCATATTCTTTTGTTTTAAGTAGCTAAATATTCAGTTATATATTATTATTAGACAACCAGCTACAGGCTTCTAAAATACAAATGTATCATTTTTTTCAAAAATGGAATGCATGAATTCATTCTGTTGATTGCATATTTAGAATTACAAAATTGTGGTTGAAGAAAAAAAATATCTAGTTCATTTGCATACATTTTGCATATCGCTTTGTTTCCTTGCCCTATTTCCTCATTCTGCATCTAGCATTATCATTATGAATATGAGGCAAACTGCCTCAAAAGCGCTTAGCATATAATAATTTATGGAATTTTTATAATTTCTCGTTCAAATGTTTCATACACTTTTTAATTTGTATATTTTTCATTAATTTAAAGTGGGTTTTTTTTTATAACATATTTTTTATACATATTTTTTATTCAAATATTTTGTAAAGAACTTTTGGTATTCAAATTTAAAAATTGACAATCAAAACAATGTTGCTGTACATCCAGTATGTGAAATTAAAGTCACATATGTTAATAATTGTTTGCATAATTTACGCATTTTATGAAGTTAGTATTTTTTTTAAAAGCAAGTTTTAGTTTTACAATCAAGGAAAATTAAGATTTTCATCTTTAATTTCTTTTTTTTCTATTTTAATTAACTAAAAATGTTTTTTGGTGAATTAGTCATGAAATTCAATGAAAGCATATTTTTTAAAAAATATACCGCCATCTATTATGCATTTCTGAAAACTTAATGACCTAATATCTATGCTGAAATTTAACATATCACTATTTTTAGAGTTGATATATGGTTGGATAACCCTGAAATATTGCATTGACATAAATAACTATTGTATATACAAAATTTGAAGAGAATCTATTTGATAGAAGTATGTTAAAAATTTGCTTCAAGATTTTAGCCAAACAAAAAACAAAGAGTTTCCAAGTTAAATAAAAACATTTAAACCTGACAAAAAATAAAAAACAATATTGTCAGGAATATGAAGTTCAGAAGAAAATAAGTTTAAGCATCATGTTTAACATGTTGAATATTCTTAATAAATCATTAGAATTGGAAATAGATATTCATAAATTTGGAATTTGCTTATAATTTTTGATTTGTACTCATTCTTGAGAATAATTATATAATTTTTTGGCAATTATCTCATAGTTTATTATTGTTTACTATAATTATTACAAACTCACAATATTATATTAAGAAAAGAGTTAAAAACTTTTATATTGCACTAAGTATGCTTTCAGCGGACTACTGCCAAAATCAGTACTGTTTTGTTTAGCAGTTGAAAATTATGCATATATATTATAATGGGACGATCCTTTTCAGGGCTCGAGGAAGTCGCATCTAACTATAGTCGGACTTTGAGTCTTCTTATAGAATGCCATGGATGATGTGATTTAAAATATAATCCAATTCACTCCTCTATTAATAACCTCGTTACTCTCGGAATTCGAGCTCAGAGTAGAAATTGCAATCGACTCTCTTCAGGCATTTCCACAAATATCCCATGGTAATAATAAATTTAATATAAGCTATATATAACTTCTTTATAAATATTAAATCACTAAGTTGATTTAACATATATATGCGTGAGTATGTATATTTATAATTATTGGTTTTATAAAACAACTAAATAAAATAAACAAACAAACGAGACCTGTTTGATTTTAAAATCAAGTTTAACACATTTTAATCCGTAATAAAAAACAAAAATATTATCACATAAAAACATTAAAATTTAGAATTATAATCTGTGCTTATATATATACACTAATAAATTATTTAATATTCAAAAAAAATAATGTAATCATTTACATACATATATAATTTAAAATCATGTGTATAATACATAATACACATGATACATTATAAATCTACCTATTCTGTCATTAAAATGATTCAGTGTGTTTTGTATGTCTATATACAATAACGTCCATTCACACTAGATTAATAATAGAATGTATCCTGATATTAGTTATGTATGTTTAAAAAGAAATTATGTTAATTGTCAGGTAAGATTCAATTTGGAATATCATAAAACTTACTTCCAAATTGAAATAATTTAAAAACGTTTACCTTTGTCAGCTGTCATTTTCATCAAAGTATATATCAAAATATCAACATCTAAATTTTATTAAATAAATAAAAAAAATAAAATGTTCATCTTATCAGTTCCCCACTTTAATATCCGAAGTAATTTTTCTAAGTAAATATAATTATCCACAAAGGAAATAAAATTTAAGGGTTATTAAAATACACAATGAAGTAATCCAAGACAAGAAAAAATAACGGTTTTATATCCCTCCTTAGACGAAATAAAATGACAATGAATGTTGAAACATAAAGTTCATTGACCATCCTTCAAAGAGGCAATCCAGATATTCATTCTTTAAATATTTGCGTAGTAAAATATTTAACATCTTCAATATAACGCTCCAATATTAAGGCAGCTTTTTAAATGAGAATTACTACGATTATATTTTAGGCATTGATTAAGTAGGAATAAATTTACATGTTCAGGTTTAAAACATCAGCAGAAATCCCTGGCATAAATTATCTAGCCAAAGAACATCTTTATAAATTTTTGTCTTCTTAAATATATATTTTGAAAGCTCATTTTGAAGATGTTGATAACTTTTATAATCTTGTTAATTTCACTGATTATTTTTCTATAGTTCTTTATAATATTAAAAGGCAGTAAATTAATTACTTGAAGCAGGTTTTAAAATATTGAATCTTCTTTTTTTTCTTCTTAAATGTGTTCTAAATTCGAACACATTTAAATTTACAGAAGTAGTTCTTGCCTTGATAACTAAATAGAAGATTATTGTTATAACGATATTAGTTCGTTTTTATACTGGATTAATTTCAGCAAGCATATCACATAATCATATGCACGCTTTCTATTGTTTAAAATATACAATTGGTAATGAACCCCAAACGTTTATTTCCTTTGTTTCAACTGATAAAAATGCAATGTTGACTTGTAGTTATTTGAAGATGTACTATTTTCTTTCTTTGCTGACGTAAAAAGTATAATCATGACGTCAAAGAAAATATGGCCGTTTTTAGCTGTATATGTTAGCTTTCAAACGATCTTTATTTCAAAAAAATCGGTTGAAATTTAGATTTTTGGCGAATTTTTTTAATCAACCACAGTATTTATTTATTTTGTTTTTTTTTTGGTAATTTTTGTACTTATCACGAAACGATAAAAGACATAAAATGTTTTACGGCTGGAAGTGAAACTTTCTCCGGTAAGGCCTATAACAGACTATCAACGTAATTATTTGTAAGTAAAAATTTTTAATTTTTTTTAAAATTTTTGGAAAAAATATATTTTTTATTAATTTTAGTTTGTAATTAGTGTGTGCTAATTTGTAGTTATATATTTATTTATTTATGCTCATATACAATTCATATCTATCGAAAAATTGGTGTGTGTGTAATTATATATTTGTGCTCGTATATGCTCTATAGAATTCATATTTATCTAATTTTCTAAAAGTAGTTTGTAATACATTTATTTATGCTCACATAGAATTCATATTTATCGAAAAATTAGTATGATTTAGTTTGTAATTATATATTTACTCGTATAGAATTCATATCGTAATTAACTTATTAGTATATAATTCATATCGTGATTATCTAAAGTTCTATCTACAATAATCCTCTTATTTTTATAAAAATAATGATTTTCAAAAAGTATACTTTTTGAAAATCATTAATTATGTTTATATAATATGTTTTACAAGCAATGGGTTATAAAACTAATAATCAAATATATACAAACTTTGTATACACAAACATATAATCCAATTCTGAAACTTGTTTATGTTTATGCTTGATTATTTTCAAATCTATAGACTATATGCAAATAAATTATATCTGTGGTACAATAAATATAAAAAGATAGCATCACTTCTGTATATAAAGAATATAAACATCACTTGTGCAGTGCATAAAGAATATAAACACTGGTGACCACAAAGAATATAAACATTATTGTACACAAAATATATAAAATGAAGATATGAAACTCATTTTATCAGTGGTATAGAAAGTAGTCTACAATTTCTAGTTTTAGATAGACAAGAAGCCAATTGCTATGATAATTTCTTTTGTATCTTTTATTAGGATGAATCTTTTTCTTTATAGACGCCTTTGACATTTAGAACATTTGGGGTACAAGATAAAAATGAAGAAGTCATATCCGACTTCTTTTGGAGATTGTGAAGCTGTGGATTATCTCAGGTAAGACATATTATACATGTTTAGAAAGATAATTTTGTAAGGAATAGAAAGAAATTATCACTGAAGATGTATTTTGAATGTTAGTTAATGTTAATTTCCAAATTATGAACAAACAATAAAATAATAATTATTTCGAATGTGAAAATTTCTTTTTTACCTTATTTTTTATATAGTTATCACTATTTATTTTATGCTTATTGTTTTCCTTAATTTTTCTAGTTTCTAGCAATGTAATTGTTTTTGCTCTAACATAATTAAAACTGAAGTTATTATGAAAATTGTGTCTCATGCCAGTATTTTAAAAAGTTCAATATGGCGGCTTGAAGCTGAAGTAGTTAAGGCTTTGTCAAATGTCAAGTTTTATATTAGCAAAAAAAAATACTATTAGTTAGAAATATTTATTTATGCTTGTGTATAAACAAATTAGAATTATTCTTTTAATACTAACTAGATTATGTATATAGCTGATACATGAAAAGCTTAAGATAGGTGTAAGTTATTTATATCTGTTGATTCGATATAGGCACAGTTAAATTCACAAAGAAACACAATTAGTTTTAGGTGAGGCTCATATGGTACTTTCACAATATATATATATGGATGTGATTCATTATGTAAATGAGGCATTTAAATATGCCATTTTTTGACAATAGAATCTTCTGTTGATTGCATTTGAATTCTTTGCACTTGCCTATGCCTTGTATTTTTGTTTTCTATCATCTCATCAGCACAAAAACCATCCTCATATACTGTATAATGCAAAAGGAATTTCTGTAATCAACAAGCAATATATTCTCCTGATTCAAATGGCTTTACAAATTATACCTTTTGATACAACCATCTTGCCTAGCAAATCCCACGGAGCACTAATTGTTTACTTAAATTATATTTTACCATTTCTAATACTTTTGGCTCTCAAACTTATGAATTCCTAAGCCATAAAACCATCCTATTCAAAATGTTTTCATCTCTCGAGCTAGAAGTAAACAAATATTTTAAGTGCAAAATTTTGTCTTTATTGTAATTTATTGGGCAACAGTTTTGATTGGCCAATAGTCTCTACCTGAAATGGATTATATATATATATACCGTAATACAAGTATAAATATCAATTTGGCAACATATTTTATATACATAATTTTTTAACTGTATAAGTAAAGATGTTAAAATCGTTTGGCCTCACTTTAAACGTACTGTGATTGTTATACTAATGCATATTCATCTCAAAAATTAAAATATTTAATGTTATAAAAGTGTACAGCATAATCCAAATATTTACACCTATCCTTAGCATCAAAATTTATTGAACTACCCCGATATTTCAGATTTAGTTAAAAAATACAGGTAATGCAGCTTGTACATTTATTTCTAAATTAGCAAAATTTAGAATATTACACACAGTGTACATATACAAATTTTATGAAGAGAGTCAATCGCAACTTCTCTCTGAGTTTGAAATCTGTGGTGTAATGGAACGTGAAAGAGGGGTAGGGAGTGGGTGAACTGGTTTAAATTGTGTTCAGATTTAATGTATAATTATTTGAACTAGCCATTGGAGATGGATGCAATCATTGATCAGGCTTTTCATCATATTATTCATCGCATCCTACAGGAAGACCCTAGGTCTGACTGTAGTAAGATGTGACTCCCCTCTTCCATGAGGAAACTAGACCGTTACATTAGATTCTTTTTCAAGCCATTCGATATAAATTAACTACTTTTATTACATTATGAGAAATAAACTATTATAAGATGCCTTAGAATTTTAAAAATAAGAATAGAAAGAGTAGATTTTTGAGTTACTTCTAATTCCATTTTTCAAAATTATTCAATTGACCAGAATGATATTTTCACCAACTCATTAATTACAATCAATATATCTCATTATTTTTATTTTTATTCATCAGCAGTGATAGGAAATTTTTTTAATCAAATATTTTTTAATCCTAAGACCCCGATAATCTCACCTTGTCAGCCATTTCAATGTGTCTTAATGATAAGAATGTGTTTCCATAGCAAATAATATAAAAGCTTTTTTAAAATAAAAAAAATTAACCTTTTAGCAAAATTTTAATTGTAATATAAAAGTTTAATTCTTTTTTACTCTTTTTAGCTGAAAATAATCTGCTAATGTTTTTATTTCTAAGATGAAATTTTTTTTTATGTGTCAAATGCGTTGACGGAGAAGCGAACCCGGGTCAGCTGCTTGGAAGGCAGCTATGCTAACCACTAAGCCATCAATGCTTGACGAATTTTATTATTTGAAAATATGACTAAAGAAAAAGATTGATAACAAAGATTTGCTAAAAAAATGCACTTTTAGTCTAAAAACTGAAATGAAATCTATAGTTTCAATAACATTTAAACTGTATATTATTCTTTTTTTTATTCACAAAATTGAAATGTTTTTAACAAAATTTATCTAAAATAGTAAGATTTGATAAAGAATATTTTTTCCATTAAAAATATAGATGGGAAAAATGATGCATGAACGTTTTGCAAAACAAAGCACTCAGCGAGTTAATAGATAACAAAAATTAGAAAAAAAAATTATTGAACATCAAGGAAATAAATATAAGTAAACACATTATCTTCACAAAAGAGATTTAATGGCATGAATGTAATGGGGAAGGTGTTAGAATAAATTTGTGTAAGAAATTGGCAACCTATTACCCATAATGTCTAAGTTATCATTTGATCATGACTGTGGTGGTAATGTCATGATGTAGAATGGCTTCTTAAGCAAACAGGTTTTTGCCATAACATATATCCAAAAACTCTATTAGCCAAGTTAAAATTTTCTCTGTATTATTAGTTATATTATCTGCCTTTGAATATAGAATTTAACACAAACAAATGGAATTAAGCATCTGTAAGGTTGATATAAAAATTTGTTGATGGGTGAGTGCACATGTGAAGATTAATTCCTTCCACAAGATTACAATTATATACATTGTAAATATTTGAAAACCAGGCACTCTTCACAAACCTGGAGCTTAATTGTAAATATAGGGATTTGAACTCGGACTTTCAAGCACCCACCAACTATCCACACTAATGTTGGCATCAGCATGGGATTTGGGCTTTTCATCATCAGATTTTCAATGATATGGATGGCTGAAAAGTTGGAGGTTTGAGTAGATTGAAGCCTGTCCATTAAAGTGTGAGGATTTGCTATCTTAATATAAACTGAGCACTGGTTATATATATGTGTGGGAGATTAAAGATAGTTTGGTTTGTTTTGGCAGTGTCTCAGATCATTAATCCTACATACATTTGTTAATTTTGATGTATTAATTTTGATATTGGTAATTATTACAATCACATTATTATTATTTCATTTTTTAGATAAATGATTTTGTTTAATAATAAATTATTTTGTTTCTTTTATTATTTACTATTACTTGAATTATAAAATATAGAATTTTTATTTCATTATGATAACAGATTATAAAAAAATGCAATCAACTGTTTATAAAAAAGCTATCAACTTAATCCAATTAAACAAAAATAATTTTATAGTTATATTTTTTTAAATTTTTTACACAAGTAATGTAATGTTTATTGTAAATTGTGATCATAAAAAGTCAAAGTTGAAATTATATATATATATGTAACATATATATATATATGTAACAAATACCTATCAGGATCAATATAAGATCAATTGTAGTAGTAGTGGCATGAAACCATATTGTGGTCATTGCAGGTAAACTGATAAGTACGACAGCTAGTGGCCTTCTAGTACTTGAAAATCACATGCTGGGAAACCTCATGCTTAAATAAATCAACAGACTATAAGAAATCTTTCACCAAGGCAACACTACCATTACATTGTAAATGGCTAATTGTAGTGTTGCCTTGACAACAGATAGCTTATATTCTATTGGTTTATTCAAGTATGATAGTTATGGTATGTGATTTAATTATACTATAATAATATAAATTGATTAAGTCCTTTTATAGATATCTCAGTACTTTTGGGTACACCAAATATGTAACAATATCAATGAGCTATCTGATATTAATAGTTACCCAAACTTAGCGAGCCAAATCTGTAATGGAATAGATTTAAGCAATACTTTTATTTAAATTCTACTAATAAAGTGACCCAAAAATCTATACTAGAACAAAGTTTTAAATCTATTTATAATGTTTATTTATTAAAAGAACGATAATCCAACAGGACACCTAAATTGTAATTCACAAAATAAAATATTGCATTTGAAAATTTATAAGAAATATATTAGTTAATAGTTTTTTCGTATGTCAAATGCGTTGTACCAGGAAATGAACCTGGGCCAGCTGCTTGGAAGGCAGCTATGTTAACGGTTAGGCCACCGATGCTTGACATTAGTTAATAGTTTATATCAAGATTACAACACTTTTTTTATTATATACTCAAATTTATAATAATGTTAAAGAATGCATAAATGTCTTTAAGCATGATGATGATATATAAAATTTGTATTAGTAATTTATTGTCTAGCTTTTATGTTTGAATAATACCAATTGATGTCTATTAAAACATTAGGTTCACCTTTGATAATTACTGAATTCTAATACAGTAATAAGATCTATATTATTTTGCTAATTAAATTTTAAATATTTATAATTGCATAGAGACTTTAAATTATTATTGCTATATTGTATATTAAATTATTATTGCTATATTGTATACATACCAAATCAAAACTTTTCATACAGTAGTGCCATCATATGATCATGTGATGTTTAGTGGTTTTATAACAAATCAAATAAGTCTATTAACTCAGACTTAATAAATAAATAATTTTATTTGCAAAATAAATAAGATATTGATAATATGGTTAATAGCTTGAAGCAGTTTATTATAAAATGTTCTATTTATTTTACCTATAGTATGATGCTAAGATAGTGTACATCTTCACCGGAAAGAAAATATTGATCTACTGAACAACACATGATCACCACTTATTATGCTTTCTCATAACTGTTATTAAAACAGGCAAAACTCTTGATACAGTAGTGCCACTCAGTGCAAGCCAGAGTAATCAATGGATGCCAGAAGGCTTGTGCATAAAATCTCTATCTAGTGCCTACTCATCCAATATGCCCAGACTTGTTTCTAGCTTGTAGCTTTCACCAGTGAGGAGTCTTGAATCTGAGAGCAGTGCACCTAAATCTTAGGTCTAATGCAACTCTGGCTTGCACTTAATGACACTACTGTATGGAGAGTTTTGCCTGTTTTAATAACAGTTATGACCAAGCATAAGAAATGGTGATCATTTGATGTTTAGTGGTTTAATACCAATTCTGGCTAATAAGATAATGGTGGCTATGGTTATTAAAGAATCAAAGACACCAAAATGATATAAGTACTGAACTGAGTTCAGACCTATATGACTATATAAGCTAATGAGATTGGATTGAAAATATTATTGTGTTTTCAATTTTATTCTCATAGTTTTGTAGTTAAGTGGAGATAAAAGGTGGCTGCTGGAGGGTTGCATTAGATCCTAAGATCTAGGTGCAGTGCTCACAGATTCAAGACTCCCCACTGACAAAAACCACAAGCTAAAAATTAGTCTCGGGATATTGGATGATTAGGCAATAGATAGGGATTTTATGCACAAGCCTTCTGGAATCCATTGATTACTGTGGTTTGCACTGAGTGGCATTATTGTATGGAGAGTTTTGCTTGTTTTAAAGAAAATATTGGTTTATTGTCTCCAATATATATATATTTAAAAAAATATTAATTTGTTTTAGTTCACCTACAAATAAGATAATCAATTTATTATAATTGTTATTTTATGATCATTAATAAATGGACTAAAGCAAGTCATTAAGAAAAAGTTTACAATAATTGTTTAAAATTTTTGACTTAGAGTTATGAAGACTTTTTTCTGGTTAATTATTTATATACCCACATATATACACATGCACACACACATAACACTCATACACACACACATATATATATATATTATAATGGTCAGGGTGAATGATGGTCTTCCGTATCTGCTGAACAGGGCATCACCAGGCCATTTGAACCTGGAATATTTATATAGTAGGCAGATACGTAAGTTAAGATCCCACTTTATTTTATATTTCAACCATCAGCCCATGCCACTAACTCAGTGAGACACAGAGATTTATAAAATATAAATTCATATCCAAAAATATTTTCAATATTAAAAAAATAAAAGAAGCCACTGCCAGTAATAACACACAAACATTTATTAACATACATATAAATAAACTTGAGGAATAAAATTTATTATTTTAGATTGGTTATTGATTTTTAAATTTAAATTTTTATTTTAAACAATCCGCACAGATGGATTTTAGTAAGAGTTTGTTTTATGATGTTGAGTATAGATACACTATATGGATTCATTCGAAAAAGAAAATATCCTGTAACCCTTATTTAATCCTAGGCCAAAAGTTCACAGTCAAACCAATGCCAATCTATCTGATATATCGATGTATTCAATGCAGCATGAATATGACAGCACAATACCTTACTGTCAGGAATGCACATATGAACAATATGGTTATAGAGAAAAAATTGTCTCTTGGCCAGAACAGGAATGTTACATCTGTCTGGCAAGAAAAACAATAAAAAAAGAAAACTCCATAGGAAGGGATTGCGGTCCTTTTTGCTATCTTACTATCCCATTACATAGGTCAAAGGGGAAATCCAAGGAGCAGGGAATACATCTGCTTCCAATGGTCATTAAGAAATGGGACTTATTTTGACCAAGTGCGGCATATATGGGATCCTGCACATAGAGGATCTTCAAACTATATTTACTAATTACACCAATATATCCAATACATTAATCCAATTTATCTGCGAAACAACTAACTCAAGATTAACCCTCCCTTAAACTAACAAACATAATGAATCTATATAGCTGTTCACACCCAACCTAAATTTAAATACATTCTAATGATTTAATCAATACATATTAATAAATAATAAAAAATGATTAAATAGCAAACTTATATAAAATAAATATTAATAATTGATTTAGAGTTCTATTCTTGATCAGATGAGAATTCTTATTTTCAATTACTCATTGCAAAGTTAGAAAAAGTTCCTATTAGATAAGTGAAAAAGTTTATACTTTCCAGATTCTGCAGATTTAGAGGTCCATCTTCATGATCACTTATTAGATTGCTTGTCCTCTTTAAAATGAAGCTGCTACTTGCCATTCCTTTTGGTCCATAACTGTCATAGGATGGCCTCAACTGGTTGTCAAGAAATTAAATCTATTGCAGACTCCTACATTGCAAAATCTGCAATACAGCTTTCATTCATATATAGCTTAATAGTCAGCATCTAAGACAACAACAATTTTTAATAATAATATTTTGGCTTTTATATTTTTATTAGCCTCTTATCAGCAAATTTTTGGATTCAACGAGCAAGACGTCACTAATCCTAGAGTCTATTTTTGGTCCGTGCTGTGGCTTGGTGCTTCCATTGGTCAAACTAATTCTTTTTATTCTCTTATCTGACCTTTTAAATCATTTTAAGTGCCCCAAGGGCTAGTTTGCTTTAGAATAATCATTTAATTAAAAAAAAAAACTTCCACTTCCATTTTCTAAGATTAAACATGATAGAAATCATTTACTTCTATTTTAAAAAATATCAATCTTTACTTTTTTTTATTTATTTATAAAAAAGTACGTTCAAATACTTTTATTTTTATTTTAAAAAGAAAAAATACTTTTAAGTTTTCCATTGGTGCGAACTATATATACGTTAAATATAACTTTTAATTTTCAGTTTTTAAGTTTAGTTTTTTCTTTTTAATAAATCAATTTTTATTTACAATCTTTTTATTTTCATTTTAAAATAATGTAACGGCAGATTATATACCGATACAATATATATTGAATGACTTTAGAAATAATAATAATACGAATTACTATAGAATAAATAAGATATATAACCTACACCTGAATAATAAATATTAAAAAAATCAATATACATAAAGTTCATTTATTTTAATTTTCCTTTATCGAATTCACATGAAGAACATCCATGAATGATGATATTTTTCAAAGATACAATAATCTCATGAGTTTATTTTCTTGTAAAAATATTTGAAGTTTATTAAAATGAATAATCCTTAGTAGGTTATAACAATATTCACATTTTAGTTGTCAAGTAATAAGCAATGTTCTATCCTTCTTAAAAGTGGATTAAATCAATATTTTAATAAATCCAAGATTATCCATTTAATCATAACACTTGATGAATCATTTATAACAGACAATAGATGTATATATGTTAATTCATACAGCAAAATACTATAGTCATTTTATAATTTTTTGCTAGAATATTTTAAAAACAAATTGCATTCTAAGTTGTTGTTCTAGGTCATTTCAGAAAAGACCAAATTATCCTTTGGAATAAATGTTATTTACTGCTTATCTTTCCACTGTAGGATATATATTAAAGTTTTTTTTTAAAAAAAATATGTTTTAAAAATTTATTTCTTAGAAAGTGCAGTTCACCAATTAATGATTTAACATTTAGGTTATGGATCTATAAACAGTAACTTATGTACAGCTCAAATTTATCTTTTTAATTCATTGAGTGAATTTTTTACTTTAATAGAGTTTTTATTTTTACTAGCACAATAATGTTTCTGAACAAAATGTTTTGTTTTTTTTTAATTTTTAAAAAAGAAAAATATTTTAAAATAAATATAATAACAATGATTTTAATTTCTTATTATTAAATTACAAATCAGAGAATAAAACAATTATTTGTTTAGCAAAATATTTCTACATTTTAAGATACCTTTTATAATAATAGTATTTTAAAATATGTGACTTTAAATTTACCCAATAATCTAAATATGTACACATATATATTTATAAACATATATGAAATTATAACATTTATTTATCTAAACTTATTGATGCTAAAATATGCAATAGACAACACATTAATGTAAAACCTACCAAAATATACATTCAAACTTAAATATTCCTAAAATACAATATAAAATTTAATGTAAGAAATAATCTATCATATTATTTAAATACAACAACAACAACTACTACTACTACTGCTGCTGCTGCTACTACTACTACTGCTGCTCTTGCTTTTATTCCTTTTTCTACTACTACTGCTGCTACTGCTCCTGGACATCATCCTTTTCCTACTACTACTACTATTACTACAGTTTCTGCTACTGCTACTACTATCACAACTACTATTACTATGACTACTACTACAACAACAACAGCATATCTAGATGTATCTACAATAATTTTAAAATGTAGAATAAACATCACTTGATGATCTCAAACAGTCAAGGTCACATAATGTCATAACATTTTTTTTAAATATGACAATGCATACTTTAAATCTAATCAAGGATGATATAATACACATACATAAAGATTATTCAACAAATTTTTATAGGTGTAAAAAATTAGGAAAGTTTTATTGAAAAAAATTGTATTCAATTCATTGGTTTTCATGATATTAACTACTACTTTTTTTATGGTTAACCTTAATCTAATTCATTTGTCACAAACCTATCAAATTTTCTTATCTTCTGCAAAAGCCAAAAGCATATGGAGTGTCCTGGTAATAGTGCTTAGTGATTTTAAACAACAATACTTGGTCATCCCTAGTAATCAACAGTTTGTATTTCCTTAAAATCTGAATTGGGATTCACCAAAAATATTGTTGCCCTCTTAAAACATCTAGAATTATTTCAACAACATCACAATGAATGTCACAATATTTTTGTGCACTTTCAAATTGTCCATGAATTTTATTTGCAAAATTCATTGGGCTGTTTTCAAAGAACTATTTAAAATTTCACTTCATCATGCTATCAATTGTACTACTGATGAGGCTATGAAATTACTTTAGATTGCTATGTATCATAGCTTTGCACATACAAATTCTCATATGAAATATTAAAAATTAGAAGCATGTAACTGAGTGAAAGCAGAATATATATTTCATTAAATGAAGTTTGCTGCTTGGGTGTGTAAACATCACATGCCACTCTAAGTAACTATTTATACTATCATATTTTGCCATGTCAAAAAAACTATTTATTATACAACCATAAATTGTAGTACTATTAGTAAATGTTATACACAGTATTAAAAATGTCCCAGATTGCACATCTTAGGGTCATTATAGATGAAACATTTTTCAACATATATATATATTACAAATCTATACAACTGTTCAAATATATTGTCTTAAGTTCAAAACCTTAGGATATTTTGAATATTAGACATATACTTTGAATAGTAAAATATAATTAAAAGCGGCAAATGGTTGCATAACTGCATTACATCTAACTTCGAACCCAAATGCTCATGTTATTCCATATACATTTTTTCATTTACTTATTTCTCTTTTTTTGTTATAGCTTTGTCTGAAATAAATTTATTTTTTTGTTTGAAGTTTAGCATAGTTTGCAACCATTTTTGCAAATATCTCTAGGAAAGGGTTAATTCATTTATTTATCTTTCTTTATTTATATATGTGGATGCTATCTTCTTGAATTCAAAAGTCGTTTTTATTTCCTTATTAAGTATTTCCTACTTCATTTTTAATTTTATCTTTTAACTGGCCTCTCTTGTACAATTAACATGGAAACACCTGATTGTAGATATTTGTTGTAATCTTTGCAATGCGGAACAGTCTTTCTAAACAAAAGAATGAGCATAATTTTTGTGATGAGTTTACAGAGACTAAAAAAAGCTAAACATAATTACCTTTAAACTTCTGTAATTAATTTAATGGTGGGACTTTTGTAAATGTTAAATGACATTTATTTTGCTTTAGATAAGAAAAAATAAAATTCACGATGTTTTTTTCGAAGTGAGCAATATTTTAATCATTTCCTAAAACAATATATATATTTATGAAATTTTTCTGCATTTATGTAATTAAATTTAATGTACACAAAAGAGTGCTTATAAGCATATATGTATATTATTAATAATCACTAAAACTAAATTATATGTTTATTTCTCACAAGTCACGTGACATTCGAATACCGGAAGTGACAGGAAATAATATGGCCGTCTACTCCAGATGACAGTCAATAGTAAAAAAAAATAAAGATGAGTTTTGTCAGCATGTATCACATAGTGCTACCTAAATATATTTATTTGATACTTTGCATGCTGTTATTTAACTTTCTATGATTCTTTTTTCTGAAAAGCTACCTTTTTTCTATGAGAGCAATTGATATTGCATGTCCTTCGTGTTTCTGAGATAATGTTTCTAGTGTTAGCAAGGCTTACATTTACCACAAAAATCTTATTCAAGTTTAACCTAAATTATGTTTCTTGGAAGTCTGCTGAAGAACATATCAATTGTATATAATTACGTCATTTAATTTTTATAACAGTAAAGAATGTGATTAAATGAAAAATGTTCCGTTCTCTTATATGACATGATATGGAATTTATATCAAATTAATTATGTACAATATATTTAATAGAAGAATAGCCACATATACAAGCAATTTGGTTAAAATAGTTATACCACTATAATAAATTATTTTTTAATATTTTAAATGCAACAACAATCTATTAGAATCTGTGTTAAACTTATCCAAGTCATCTTTTTACTAAAAAGCTATCAAATTTTAAATTGATTCACATTCTTAAGCTAGTAACCAGTCAACATAGGCAATTGCTTAAGATTTTTATTCTATTATCAGCTATATAAATTACAATTTTCAATCAACATTAATCCACTGCAGGAAAACATTTTCCCAAATTTAGTCTAATTTCTCCAATTTGATCTCTCCACATAACTCCAGCAAACTTCTTTATCTTATCTATCCATTTCACATGCAATTTCTTTCAAGGTGTTTAACAATTTTTTAGAACCCATTTTAAGACTTCAATTGTTTGTGTATTGCCATTCCAATTTCAGTCTTTTAATTTTTTCAGTGATATTAAAGATATCTGTTTGTTTCTCATTCCTGTAATTTCACTTGGACTGATAGCATAATTCTTACTTCTTTTTTTAGGATCTTAAAATCTATTTATGAGTAATGGCCCTTTATTATTATGAGTTCTTTTTTATGTAGTATTATTATATTATTTATATTGAAATGAATTTTTAAGTTGCAAGAGTTTTTATAATCAAAGATAACTGAAGCAGTAGATAAACAGTTCTTCACTTTAGTTTTTATGTAATTATAAAGTAACAGGTATTTTCTTAACTGTTTTTTCTTTTTTTAATGTTGCATCTTAATCCACTTATAAAAAGTTTATTGCATTCCGTAAACTTTGGTAAAGAATACAATTTTCTGTACTTTAGATACAACATCTTCTGACCATGCAGTAGTGCCACCCAGTGTAAGTCATAATAATCAGTGAATCCTAGAAAGTTTGTATATCAAAATTCTTATCTAGAACCTATTAATATAAATCACCAGATTAGTTTCTAACTTGTGTCTTTTATCAGTGAGATCATTTTGGATTCATAGCTTCATAGTTATCTAAAAAGATAAAACATGGTTGCTGAAGGATTGCATTAGATCCAAAGATCTAGTTACAGGGCTCTCAGATCAAGGTTCCTCACTGATGAAAACCAGAAGCTAGAAATTAGTCTGACAAAATGGTTTATTCAGATAAAATTTTAATAACGGGAATATATTATATAGCCAATCTCACAAATAATAAATAACTGTATTTTATAGTACATATATATATATATTTTAAATGCAAACTGCATATATATATAAACCTGTATATATATTGCATAATATGATGTATTTTGGCTAGAATGATTGATTGTCGGTGGGTCGAGCATATGCCCACTACAGCCATGTGAAATTAATAGCTACCTGTCTACATTGAAGTGCCTGATAAGCTGGGTCCACGCATGATGGAAATCTACATGAGGAATGGCACAAAACCACCCACTACCAATATAAATATGTCCAGAATGTGCCATTCAGAAGCAATAAGGAGTCATCAACATTTATAATAAGAAAAATGCATAAATTGTAAGAACTATTATGTAAGGATTCTGATGAAAAGAAATGTGCCTGATTGCCTCACCGATTCATAAAATGTAAATTTTATGATTTTTCTTTTGTATAAATGTCTTTTTTATTTTTATTTTTATTGTCTCAGTTTTGTATAAATGTCTTTTTTATTTTTATTGTCTCAGTCTTATATCTTGGAAGTATAAATGGTCTAATTCAACAATTTGGAATAGTCCAACAAGGTTGAAAAGTCTGGATTTTTTCTTTTAATAAAATTTTAGGTAATTTTCTTCCAAAATGCTTGACTTTTTCATTCATGGCTATGAAATTTAGCACTTAAACGGTAAGAGCCTTTCTCTTTTAAATTAACAAAAAAAAAATAAAAACAATGCCACACCATGACATGACCATTCATATTATTTGTTATATGTTTGAGTAGTAGTATTCCTTAGATATTTTCATGTATGTATGACTAACCTTTGAGTTAATGTTCTTTACTATTTACTTTACTATCATATCACGTATTGTTTCTTTATTATATTTCTTTCATGATATATATATATATGCAATGTAGTTGTTTTAGATCAACCAACTTCCACACCTAGAACTGCATAACGTATCTGGAGTTGCAATTAAATTTCTAACTAAGTTAGTTAGCAATCTCACTTTAATAATAATAAAGTTTTCATTATTTTTGGGTATATATATATGTCTATATTATGTGTATCTATCATGGGAAGTAGGGGATAAGTAATTTTAAAGTGCTTAAGTAACAATATGATAGATACTCATCATAGACCTTGAAGTTGACATTATAGAAGAATATATCCAAATAATTCCTTTTTCACTTGTAAATTTTTTTTTTTTTTTCACATTGATTGTCAATTTGTTCTATGTTTTTATATATTCTTTGTTTTTGTAAATAAATATTGTGAACTTTTGTTTAACTGAAAGTCTCTCTAGTTTGTTGATCCAGAATTTACATTCACTCCTAAAACCAATATTCTACACATGCACACACACACATTATTGCTTTATGAGCATGAAAGATAAACATTAAATCAAGATTATTCCTTACTAATAAATAGGGCGAGCTAATTCAGTTATTAATTATCAGTCTGTGTATGTACCTCCCTGTCAAGAGAGTCGAACAAGAATTCTTCCTGAGTTCGAAATCTGAGGCAACAGTTCCAAAAAAGAGTGGCGAGATGTAGTCTATTGAGTGTAGATGTAATCATGGGTTATGTACTTCATTGTGTCATCTCCAGCATCCTACCCGAAGACCCTAGGTCCGATGGTAGTCAGATACATTCTGCTTTCGTTCTCCTTCACACATCCTCGACCAGACCGTTACATCTGGCCTACCTTTTAGCATCCATCGATTATTGAAGCTTGCATTGGATGGCACTGTTATATGGAAAGAGTTGTTATTATTTAATAGCTTATAAAAGCAAGGAAAGTTATTTATATTTGGTGGAACAAAAAGCGTTATTTTTATTAAAAAATCTATAACATAAAAGTAAACCAAAGTAACCCACCAAATATCAATAGATTAGTCAATAATTTTATAATTGCTAAATTTAAAAACCAAAAAGAAATATCATTTATCAAATTATACTTAAAAATAATAAATCATATGTGATTGAATCGAGATGCTGAATACAAAAATATTTAAAGAAACATCAATTGATTTATAATCAGTCAAAAAAAATAAATAAATAATTGTTCAACTATTGCTTCACTTTTTTTAGTTCATGAATAATCTTGTAACCTCGAATTTAATTATTATCTAGATCAGGAATGGGTAACCTTTCTCAAGCGCTAAACCAGAGAAGATATTACTCATGACAAATTGGACCACATGTATATAATCACATTGTATTTTTTTTCCCATATATCAAAGCATCGGCCGGGAAGTGAACCCACGACAACTGTCTGCAAGCAACTGCTTGCTTGCAAGGCGGCTGCGCAGACCTCTTGGCTACCAACGCTTGACTAATCACATTGTATTTAATACACAAAATATCAAAAAATAAATTATTTTTGAAAAATACTTCTTATTATCCTCATACAATTGTAAATTAAATCTACCATATAGGCAGTTGTAAAGGGTCATGCGTGTCTGACCTAAATAATAATACTATACCACACAAATTAAGGACTCGTAATGAAAAGAAAAATTAAAGACGTCGTAAGTAGATTTTGAGATTCTATAATACATAGGCAATGTGCTAACATTGGTGTACATGAAGCTTAAAAACTATGTGACATTTTCGATTTCCTATATGAATAAGTTTTATTTTGATTGCTAAAAAATTTCGAATGAAGTAAGTAAAAAGTATACATATATCACAAAATAGTAATATCTAAAATGTTGTACTATGCAACAAAATAGATTTCAAATTGTCTGTTTTGTTAAGTGTTATTAGCTGAGAGGTCATCGCAGCTGCCTTGCAGGCAAATAGTTGTTTGCAGACGGTTGTGGGTTCGCGACCCGGCCGATGCTATGACATGAAAAAAAAAATTGACTGTTTTCTGTGTATTTCGTCTTTATTTTTCATTTATCTGCTATATTCAAATATTTTCACAATGTTTAATTCAGCTGCTATAAGAGATAGTTAAGTACAAAGCCTTGCATAATTCCAAAGTCCACTTATGAACATGTCAAAAGCTATTACTGAAGTTTTTCATCCATCCAAAGAAACAATTTAAACTCCAGTAAAGAAGTAATTGTGCTAGCATTCATTTTAAGGAAACCGTATGGACAGAAAGTCTTAAAAAATATTCTATTGATATCCCAAATTTAGTACCATCTGTAAAAGACCTCTTGGGTGTTTTATATTAACTAAACAAATTTAATAGGTTGACTTTTATTGCACCCTTTCACGCATACACACATGTATATATTCAGTTTTTAATTAAATTATCGTGAGACCTGTCCACTTGATTGAATAGAAATAGTTTTATAAATACCTAATCAAATCTCATTTTTTAAAAATCAAATATAAATAACAAGTGTCATAAATATTGAATGCCAAGTCTAGTTGGTTAAATCTTCATTTTAAATTCAGTATTTTACGAACCGAAGGCCATAGCTTAATACCAGTGCTATTATTGTAACCGGTCAGGCCAGCAATATTCAAAAACGTATGGGAGTACTATCACCAAAAACGTGTTATATACTAACCTGCAATTGTAACCAATCGTGGAGTATAATTGAAAAAGTTTAAATAAAATTTGAATTTTTCTAAAAACATTTATGATAAACAAAAATGCAAGTTAAAAAACTTGCTAACGCTTGTATTTATGTCCACAGATGGCGTTCTACCAAAAACGCCCATCAAGCGTATGTTTTGTTTACATAAACGTCAGAGTAGTTAGTATTCACTATCTCTAACTATAATTCCACTTTCAGATCATGATTTCAAGCTATTTGCTATCGTCAGTGAAAGACAGGAATAAAGAAACTAGATCTAAATACAAACTCTGAGCGTTTATGAAACTATTTCTATTCAGCTTGCAAGCGTGAATTTTTTAGACACGTAATGTCTTCAAACTCAGCATAGCAAACCAGATAGCTATATGGGTCTGATCTCAGTTCAGCATCACCACATAGTAGAAGCCTCTGCAATCTATATCATTGCAAGAAAGACCTCAAAGGTACATTTATGAGTAGTTAGTATTCACTATCTCTAACTATAATTCCACTTTCAGATCATGATTTCAAGCTATTTGCTATCGTCAGTGAAAGACAGGAATAAAGAAACTAGATCTAAATACAAACTCTGAGCGTTTATGAAACAATTTCTATTCAGCTTGCAAGCGTGAATTTTTTAGACACATAATGTTTTCAAACTCAGCATAGCAAACCAGATAGCTATATGGGTCTGATCTACTCTGACGTTTATGTAAACAAAACATACGCTTGATGGGCGTTTTTGGTAGAACGCCATCTGTGGACATAAATACAAGCGTTAGCAAGTTTTTTAACTTGCATTTTTGTTTATCATAAATGTACCTTTGAGGTTTGTAATTTCTAATATTTTCTTTATCACCTTTTTTAAAATATTAATATTAATACAGCATTCTTCCAATCATCTGGTACATTTAGACATTTGGTATATAACTTTGCTAAAAAATTTATTTCTTCACCTGCTTTTTTCAATATATCAATTATAATTTCATCATCACCTGGAGTTTTTCCTTTCTTCATAAATTTAATTGCATGTCTCAATTCTTCATTTAAAATTCTGGGCAATTCAGAAGATATAATAGATATAGGAGGTACTTGTTCTTTAATACTATATAATTCTTGATAGAAGTCTTCTACCCATTTAATGATGTTATCTCTCTTTTTAGTAATAATGCCATCTTTTTTCCTTATTGCAGATATAAATGTCATACCAATACCAAAATGTTATTTTACACTCTTAAGACTTTTATTCTCTTCTACAGCTTTCATTGCTAGTTCACAGTTATACTTTCTTATATCATTTTTAACTCTTTTTTGCACCATTTTACAAAATTTGAAGTATTCAATCTTTTTTAATGCATCATTTTTGTATATTTTCATATTCCTTCTTTTCTTCATATATTCTTGTTTTTCTTAATAATTTTTTGTCTCTCTAGTTTTGCATTAACACGTATCTTACATCTTACTAATTGATGATCACTTCCTGTGTTAAATTTATTAAGAACATTGTATTCTTGAAATATGTATTTTCTGTTAGTCAAAATATAATCCAATTCTGCTGTACCTTCATTTGGATGCTACCATGTCCATTTCCTTTTAACATTTTTTCCAAAAAACTCCACAAGTCTATGTCCTCTCTCATTTCTATTACCATAACCAAAATTACCTGCAGCAATTTCATCTTTCATTTGTTTACCAATTCTAGCATTGAAGTCTCCCATAACAATTTTAAAATGTTGTTTACTCTGATCAAAAGCCTTTTGTACATCTTATAAAAATCTTCTACTACTACATCACTATGAGAACATGTCAGGGCATAAACCTGAATTATCTGCATTTGGTATGTGCTATTAAGTTGCATAACTAATCTTGCCATTATCCACAATGTTGTTCTTCCATTTTTTATTTATAATGAATCCTACTCCATTTGAATTTTCAATATTTGTACCTTTATAATAGAGTACATGTCCACTTTTAAAATCAATTGTCTCTTCACCTTTTCTTCTAACTTCACAAATACCAATAATGACCCATTTAATATAAGACAGTTCTTCTAATTCTTGCAATCGTTCTTCACTTGAAAGTGATCTGTAGTTGTAAGTACCTAAATAAAAAGTCGTCATCAGATTGTAGCCTGGGTCCACAATCAGGCGATTCTTAGCACCCTCTGCCTTCGGCCAACTGCTGCCTTGGTTGGCGACTTTATAGCCTCCTGGGAATAAGGGCCATGATTTATTTTTGCCTGTCATGATTGTATATATCTATTGGAAATTATACTTATTTCTGTTTATATATATAATATTTAATAATAATTTCCAATAGTTATTATATATATAAACAGAAATAAGTATAATTTATTTTTGCTTCAAACATTTTTATTTTCAATACAATTAATATTATTTTTTAAAAAAGAAAAAAATATTATTTCTTAATATTCATTTTTAAAACGAAAAACATTTTGATATAAATCTTTGTTGGTCTTTATTGATGTGTAGACAACGCTACCACTTCTTTGTATAAGTTACAGACCCATAACGTCATAATATATCAAGAGGGCTTACATTAGCTTTCAATGTAAGTGCAGTATTCAAGGTCAAGATATAAACACATAATGTATAATGAATATGTAAATAATAATAATTGTATAAATATAACGAATATGTAAATGTAGAATAAAAGTAATGTATAAATAAAAATGTAAAATAACTGTATAGTAATTAAGTATAACAATGTGTAAAAATTACAATGTTATTAAATCCTAGACAGTTGTATAATAATAGAAAGCTTAGCTGACCTTATAGGGTCAGAAAACTATGTAAAATACCATATATGGTGAGAAACGTGAAAATACTGTGTGTATGTAAAAACGTAAGTGAAAACACCATATATGGTTAGGAATGCAAAAGACTCCAGAAGTCTTGAGGGGTATATAAACCCTCATAACCTGTTCTAATTGTTCTGATGTTCTGAAATGTTCTGAATACATTCCGAGTATGTTCTGAGTTTTAATTATTTTATTTCGCCTTATAATAGGCTATGTATATAGTTGAATTTAACCATATTAAACTATAATCTTACCATCTCAATTCTGCCTTTGTCCATTTATTTACTTGTTGGTCATAAGATGCAGCATATTGGCGCAGTCGGCACGGGAATTGAATCAAAGAAAGTGGCAGTAATACAGGAATGGAACTGCATTAAAAATTGGCTCGGTCATCATAGGATCAAATCTCGAAATAATTGCCTAAACAGCAAGTGGATTTGAATCAACAGAGAAATGGCGAGCATAACGCAAGTTTCTATTTGCGAATTTAATGTACAAAATCCGAGTGATTGGCCAGTGTATATTCAGAGAATTCAAAACTACTTTATACTAAATAGTATTACGGAGAATACTGTAAAAGTAGCCTCATTACTTTGCTTTGCAGGTGAAAGAGTAATCAAAATAGCTAACAAACTGTGTGAAAATTCACCGGAGACACAGAAATACGATGAGCTCTTAAAACAGCTAAATGAATATTTCAATCCCCAGCCATCCAACTTTATTGCTCGATTGCACTTTAGAAGCAGAAGGCAAAGAAAGAATGAAAAAATAAAAGAATATGACAATGGTTTAAGAGAGATGGCAAGGCCATGCCTTTACGGTAAATATTTAGACAAAGCCCTTATGGAACAGTTATTATATGGAATAAATGATGATCCAATTGAGGCAGATCTTATTGGCAATAAGAGATGTAACTTATGAAGAAGCTATCAGACGTGCAACAGCATATGAATTGCAGCTTGACCAAGCAAGAGAGTTCAGAAGTTTTACGAAAACAGAACCACTTCAAACTACAATATTTAAAATGTTTGGAGTTAAACCCAAAACCGATAAACAAATTAAATGTTTTCGATGTAGAAAAATCGGTCACAAAGCCCGTGAATGCAGTTTACCAGAAAATGAAAGTCATCGGAAAATAACCAAATATCCCAAAAGATGGCACCACCATACAAAGCCGAACAGAGAAATTACGTGCGAAGCAATGGAAAGTAGCTACATAAAAAGTGCTACTATAAATGAATCCGATCAAATTATGCTGAATGTAAAATTATTTGGCAAACCATTAAGCATGGAAATTGATAGTGGAGCAAGAATATCGCTGATAAAGAGTAATCATTGGGGAAGACTAATCCAGAATTTGAAATTACCTCCAAGGATAGAAAAGACTCGAATCAAGGTCTGGGATGCTAATACAAATCCCATAAGAATATTAGGAGTTGCAAATGTAAAGGTAGAAACAACGAAATCTAAAGAAATACTACCAATATATATCATGAATGGAGATATTAACCCGATCATTGGCCATGAGTGGTTCACGCCCCTAGGCATAAAAATATGCGTTATAAAAAAAAATCGACATAGAATCGCAAGTCAAAAATAATTACCCCAGCTTATTCAAAAAAGAACCAGGAAAATTAAAAACCTTGCCTGTAGAGATAGAGTTAAGAGACAGAGGAAAACCTATTGTAACAAAACCCCGGAAAGTACCTATAGCACAGCAAAAATTGGCGCATTGAAACCACCACCAACTAACAGTAAATTGGCATAGCACAGCAAAGATCGCCAGCAACCGTCTCAACTCACAGACTATGTTAGGTGAAAAACCATATTTCTAGAGTGGGGGAGGAGTGCAGTATTCAAGGTCAAGGTATAAACACATAATGTATAATGAATATGTAAATAATAATAATTGTATAAATATAACGAATATGTAAATGTAGAATAAAAGTAATGTATAAATAAATAAAAATGTAAAATAACGTATAGTAATTAAGTATAACAATGTGTAAAAATTACAATGTTATTAAATCATAGACAGTTGTATCATAATAGAAAGCTTAGCTGACCTTATAGGGTCAGAAAACTAATGTAAAATACCATATATGGTAAGAAACGTGAAAATACTGTGTGTATGTAAAACGTAAGTGAAAACACCATATATGGTTAAAAATGCAAAAGACTCCAGAAGTCTTGAGGGGTATATAAACCCGCATAACCTGTTCTAATTGTTCTGATGTTCTGAAATGTTCTGAATACGTTCCGAGTATGTTCTGAGTTTTAATTATTTTATTTCGCCTTATAATAGGCTATGTATATAGTTTAATTTAACCGTATTAAACTATAATCTTACCATCTCAATTCTGCCTTTGTCCATTTATTTACTTGCTGGTCATAAGACGCAGCAGTAAGCTTAAAGAATCCCTAGCCTTTATTACCAATCTAACTCACAAGTCTAATTTTTATCGTAGAAAAGTATTGTTTTTACTTTATTTCACGTTTATCGCTGTCTTAACAGCGAATCCTAAATTAAATATACGGTTCTGCCACCTATGATTCATATAAAGCTTAAATCTTATTTCGAAATTAATTTAATAATAATAATTTAAAATAATTATCTTATCGAATTTTTAAGTTATATATTTATTATTCATAACCCGAAGATTATTTTTTAATTAAAAATTATTATTCTGAAAACTTTTAAAATTAACAATAAATTCTATAGATTCAGCACCATTTAGTGTATAAATTTCCTTACTTCTCACCTGTGTGGTTGGTGTATTATATTTCATCTGATATTCTCTGATGATTGATTGAGGTTTACATCATCTTTCAGAATTTATTAATTAAATCTGAGATTTTAAAGACATTCTCGGCTAGGAGAAAAGAAAACCAGTAACCTTTAGGTATCATTACGAAATCTGAGATTAAAAGCACGGAACAGTAGTACAGTAATTAATCTTTAAGATGCATAATTATGTAATAATTAAAATGTTATTATTTTTTTCCAAGTCAGCGATGTGCGAAAGAACAAACTTATTAAAAAAAAAGAACAAACTTATAATTGTCGACGTCATATAACAATATCCATTGTTTCACTAAATTATAATAAAAATAGAATGGATATAAATAAACAATAATACAATATTTTTATTGTTATGATTATTTACTATTGACAAAGACCTACACAAGTTTGTATGATATAGTATTTAGAAGGCTATCTATAGATCAATTTGTATTATTAAAATGTTTGAATTTATTCAATTATATAAATCAAGTTTTATTCCTTATTTGTATAAAATGTGGTCTTGAAGATTGTGTTTTGTGTTGATGGTTTAAAGATCTTATTACTGTTGATGAGGTTACTGCTTAAAAACTGGTCTGGTGAGTACTAATATTTTTATTTTATAATTTAAAAGTTGAATACTAGATAGATTTATTATTATTAAAAAATATTAAATTAAAATCATCATTTTTAACTACTATTGATCTACTGCAGGCTGGGGGTCTTTCCAAGTTCAATCCATTATCTTTGATCTCTTTTCTCCATATTACACCAGCACAACTCCTTATTTCATCCACCTATCTCATACATGGTCTCTTTCTAGGTCTTTTACAATCGAATCATCATTTTTAACCATTATTGATCTACTGCAGGATGAAGGTCTTTCCAAGTTCAATCTATTTTCTCAGTTCTCTTTTCTCCACATTACACTAGCACAACTCCTTATTTCATCCATCTATCTCATACATGGTCTCTTTCTAGGTCTTTTACAGTCTCGGAGGGGGGGGGCAGTTTATAATTTTAAAAGTCCATCTATTATCATCTCAGTTATGACATATCTAATATATTACAGATTACAATTATATATAATTCTTTTTTTAAAAATAATTAGGTCATTGTTTTTACATATATTATAGATATAAATTAAACTTTGTATAAACACACTGTATCAACCCCGTGTTAAACAGAGAAATTAGACTATAAATATTAAGTGACTATGCTTTAGATATAATATATAATCTACATGGCAATGGGTTATTTTGATAATTGATTATCATAGACTAGATATAGTATAGCGAAAGCAAGTTTATTCATTAATATTTTAGAGTGTAGTTCCTCTAACCCATTATAGTACATACGTTTTGATATTTATCTATAATTAGATTTACTTATTTTGTGGTTATAATTTATTTATTTTTAAATCTCATTTTAACATAAATGATTATCTAATGAGCTTTCCAATAGCTTTTAACATTTGTAATACAAGCTTGTTAAATTAGGTCACATGATATATGACTTGATTTCTTTGCAACACAAATGATTAAACGAATTTATAAATAATATATATTTATTTATATAATATTGAAATACAAGTATAATGTATATATTTAACTTAGATATAATTAAAAGGGATTTGAACCCAGAATTTCAAGCTTCCCACAGTCATCCACTCCATTCAATATAAGCAATACACATGACCACATACATGTAAAAAAGATAAATGATCTCCAATATATGTATTTCATGCTGAGCCAGCACTCATTTGGTCCGGATCATCATCCCCCCACATATATATACATAATTATTTACAAACAATTTCTTATTTTATTTTGGAAATATTTTAAAATAATATAGCAATGCTCTTTTTCATCTAGGTTGAAGTGTGTGGAATATTTTAATTTGTTGTTATTGTTGTAGTTAATATACTCATTTATGTTGAAATTATTTGGACTTCTTTAGTTACAATTGCCATTAGAAAAAACAAAAACTTCCCTAGAAAATTTACCTAGTATCTGAAAAAATCTTGACATGGAATTTAAAACATCTGCTGAAATTACAAACAGCATCTGTAAAAAAATGAATAGCAATTGTTCAATTGATTATATGATGTTCAAGCACAGATAATGAATAATTGAGTTTTGAATGTAGTACTGCACTAAACTTCATAGTATTGCATTACTATTACTTATTATGCATCATCTATATTTAATATAATCATTATTTTTAATGGAGTGCAGATGCTTTTATTAGTAGTGTTGGAAGGGTAATCAGTTTTATGAATAAAATATTAAGTGTAAAAGAGTATTAATGAACTACTTCTAAGCTGCATGAAATTACAAAGTACTGTGATGGTGTTGCTGTGCTGTGATTTTAAATTACTCTCTTGAAGCTGTCTTTAGGACCATTTTATCAGATTTACATTCCTTTGATGGTAAATACTGAAATTAAAGTGAATATTGATTTAAAACTTTAAAAAAATCTGAAGATGTCAGTAGTTTACACAGGAAAATGATGGAAACAAGCTGACAAAAGTCTAGAACATTACTGATTGGTGGTTTTGTTGATCTTGAGTGTATAAACAAAGTTATAAATTCCTCTTCAATTATTGTTAACAATGAGCAAAAAATTTAATATTGTCTATAATTTATTTAAATATTATTTTTACAAAATAATTATATAATAATTACTAAAAACAAATATATTAATGTCTATAAGGGCTACTAGCAATTTTTTTTAAAATATATATATTTTAAAATTACATGTTTAAAAAATGAACTTCAGTCAATGAAGATTTAATTAATTTATGCATTTTTTAATCATCTTTATTCTGACACATGTAAAACATTTATCATTCTCATTAATAGTTCACTTTATTTATTTTTTTCTATATTTGAAAAATTCAAATAAGATTTTTTAGAATGTTTCTCATTTGTAAATTTATGTTTCTAATAAATGTAGTACAATTTATTGATTAATAATAAATATTAAAATGTTGAACTATTAATTCAAATTATCACTAATTAGATCACTTTATGAGATATATAAATGCAATTTATCCACTCTTCTTTGAACACTTTTTTTGAAAAAAACCTTTTATTGTTACACATATCCAATCTAATGTTTCGGCTGTCCTGCAGTCTTCCTCAGAGCTATGATGTAATGAACAAAATAAAATATATAACTATATAAATAATACTATAAAAATGTAAACAGTAAAATTAATAAAATAATAATAATAATAAAACAAACATAAAATATAACAAAACATAATAAAACTGAAATGTGTATTCCTGACTGTAAATATATACATATTTATGAACAACTATTAATTTAAATATATTATTCATTTTTATTATTTTTAATAATTTCCTAATTACTTCTATTCATTATAAGCTTAAACTTTAGTTTTTTAGCTCCACCTTAATAAAATACTTAATAAGTTATATTTAATAATTTATATTGTATATTTTATTTTATGTTAACTGGATTATTTTGTTTGAGTTTGATTATATTTCAGTTTTATTATGTTTTGTTATATTTTATGTTGTTTTTTAGTTTTTATTTATTTTTTTTAAATAAAGGAAGTGGTGAATTTGGTAATATTTTATGACATATAATTTACTTCATTTTCCTTCTGCTATATTTGTTCTGCATGACTATCTTTTTAGTTTTTAATCTCAAAATTTCTAAATAATATATCGATCAGGATTTTTTTTTTAAAAAAAAAACCCGTTCATTTTATTTTCTAATATCACCTCTTGTTTCTTTATCTTAATGATCTACATTGGTGCACTTTTTAAAATCAAGGGCTATTCCTAATTTTTTCTAAGTGTTGCAGTTCATCACAGCCTTTCAACATTTCCCCTTTTTTATTGTAAATCACATATTCACATAAGACATATGACACATATATTTTACATTTATCACTGTGAAAAGAAATTTTTCTTCCCACTACAGATTGTATACTCTCTTTTTAAATATGATAAAATACTAATTTTTCATGAAAAATTAATAAATCTCTGTACCTGTTATAACATCAATAAAAAACCCAATTAGCAGCTTTGTGATATATTTTATGCCACCGATTGCATTTTTGCATTGTGTCATAAATGTGTTCAAACCATTAAATTAGCAATTGACATGCATATCATTGTGCATTTTTAACAAATATGCATATGCCATCCAATCCATTCATCATCAAGTATCCAACTACCTACAGCCACCTTAATTATAAAAAGTTGATTGTGTATGTACAATAATACAAGCTTATTAAATTAAGTCATGTCATATATAACTTGATTTCCTTGCAATTATTGTTATTGCTCTTAAGGCTTTGGTGATTTTAAATTGCTAAAGCTATTAATATATAGTGTATCTGAACGTAGTTCAGTCCCATATGTCCATTTAAGTTAGATAGCTGGATTTGAAGACATATGAATGTCTGAACATTTCACATTTTCTATTTAATAGTTAAACATTAGATAAAGTGTTGGGCTTAACATGGTATTTGAAATATAATGCTTGAATGTCCTAGCGCTTCACTGATGAAAGCCAGAGATAGAAACCAGTTTGAAGATAAAGATATTTGAAAAGCTTATTAAGACGTATTGACACACTTATTATATAATATACATATAATCTAGTGTAAAGCAGTGTTATTATTATTTTTAAAAAATTTAAGTGGTTATTCCAAATTGTTTTGGATTGAGATCAACATCTTGCACCCTCTTAACTTACACCTTCAATGCCTGTTTCATTATAAAATATTTTTATTTTTTACTATTATAAATTAACTTTTTTACATTTTAGAGGTAAAGACTTAAGTTTCTACATGCTCGCTATTAAGACCACCTTTCTTAATTTTGTGATGAAGCTTTATATTTTTAGACCTTGCAAGCAGTTTTCACATTAAGCAAAGTTATTTAATGATAAATAAAGAGTTTCTGAACAGATTTCAGCCAAGAGAAAAATTCCAAACTTATTATGCTGTGTCTGATGCCCAACGCTTCATGTAAAAAATGATAGAATTTTTTCCTTTATAAATACGCCCATACTTATACACATATTCATTTATAAAAATGAAGATTAAGGAGAAAGGATTTCACCTTCTTAATATATGCACCTTACTGATTTATATAATGGCTCAACAATGCTGTGTTGAGAACAGAGGAAACTCTCAAACCCAAACACAAGATAGAGACTTCATAAAGATAAGAGTGGCCATCTTGTCCTTAACCTAAATTCTGATTTATATAGGCCAGTCTTAAGCATCTTGGTTTGAGAGGGCGAAGATGTTATTCTGTTCACTTTTACATCTATTATTTTCTTACATTCATTAACATTTATGAAATGTTTTGATTGGGTTTGAGAGTTTTCCTCTTTACTCACTATAGCATCATTGAGCTATTATAAAAATCAGTAAGGCATTTATGTTAAAAAGGTGAAATCCTTTCTCTTTAATTTCATACAATCTATGTGCATAATAAATAAATTTGAACGTTACATGATTTTTATTAATTCGTAATATTAACATGTATTAAATCAAAAGATTTTGATGCTTTTACTAGACTTTATCTCAAATTAAATTTTACGATGGTGTAATTTCAATTATTATGTGCTTCAGTATAAAATATTGCCTTAAGCAAATTAATCCTGTGGTAGAACGAAAACATGCTTCAGCAGTTTTATTTAATATTTAATGTTATAAAATGTTAAATTAGCACTGCAATTTATTTTTTTATTAAATATATTTGTCATGATTTACATTGTTGTTGCATACACATATAGGTTATTTCTATAATACTTGCCATGATGTGTTACATATATGTGTGCATATATACATCTTTTTCATGAAATAAGTCAAATCTGTTAACGCATACCCTTTGTTATATTAATGCTAATGGACGAATACAAATTAGAAAAACAACCACCAGAAGTTAAGTTCTTACTAATTTTGTTTTATCTAATTATGCTTTAAGTATCACAATTGGAACTTATATATTATATTAAAGATAAAAACTCACTATACGTATTACCACACACAGCAAGCTAGAGTAATCAATGGATGTCAGAAGGCTTGTGCATAAAATCCCCATCTAGTGCCTACTCATCCAATATCTGCAGACTAGTTTCTGGCTTGTGGTCTTCATCAGTGAGGAGCCTTGGATCTGAGAGCACTGCACTTAGATCTTAGGATCTAATGCAAACTCCAGCAGCTACCTTTTATCTCCACTTAACTACAAAACTATGAGTCTTGAACTGAAAACACCTTAATGTTTTCAATCCAAGCCAAAATGTATGGGTACTGAACTGAATTCAGACCCATATGACTATATAAGCTAATGGGCTTGGATTGAAAACATTAAGGGGTTTTCAGTTTAAGACTCATAGTTTTGTAGTTAAGTGGAGATAAAAGGTGGCTGCTGGAGGGTTGCATTAGATCCTAAGACCTAGGTACAGTGCTCTCAGATCCAAGGCTTCTCACTGACAAAGGCCACAAGCCAGAAACTAGTCTGGGGATATTGGATAAGTAGGCACTAGTCTTCTAGCATCCATTGATTACTCTAGCTTGCTGTGTGTGGCAATGCGTATAGTGAGTTTTGCCTGTTTTAACAACAGTTATACACAAGCATAAGAAGTGGTAGTCATATGATGTTTATTGGCTTATACTAAAGATCACTAGCTCTTGAGAAATGTCTGTCACTTCAAAAAAATCATGCTTGCATTTCCAAATTTTACCAAGAACTTACCCAGGTACCATCTTAGTATTACTTAATATATTTTTTGACTAAGTAATATCCACTCTATTTGATGCATCTTCTTTTGTTATTCTTTGAAAATACTTTTGACACTGGAAGTATTAAAGAAATGGCTTGCTTACTCCTATGGTCAAGGAATACTGAACTATAATTTGTGCTTGCCTTTGATTATCTAAACAGTTCTTATGTTGATCCATTTTCATAAAGATGTTTTTTATCTGGGATTCACTAAAATATATAAAATCTATTGCTTCTACCAAATCAATAAAAGCAATATATAAATCATAAACACCTGGGTCTCATTTTACGCGATAGATAGGTTCCTCAGAAAACACACACAAACAAAATCGTGCAAAAATAGACGTAACTTACCTTGAAATAAGGGGGGATACGGACTGTGATTTTTCAAAAATTGTGTAAAAGCAAAGCACCAATGTAAAAATACTTTAAAATTCGCACAAAAAAAATAAGGAAATAAAATATGATTAATAAAAAATTTCAAATTTGAAAAAAATTGATACAAGACAAACTTTTTTTAACTATAATATTTAATTTTATTCAAAACAATGTATTTTTATGCATAATTTACAGTAATTTACATTTTTTATACACGTTTTAATTATTATCACTATTTGCCGGTAAACAGGTTCATTTGCAAACTGGTAAAAAATCAGATTCTTCACAAGAGATAATACAACCAGCCCCAATGTCACTCTTATGCTGTGTTAATGGTTTTCTGGTGATAACGTAATTAGTAATTAATCTAACAACTAAAAATTAAATTCTTATTTTTGTCTTTAATTTTTTAATTTTAAATTTTAATTGTGCCCACTGCTATTACTCACCTTTTAAAAATAAACTTGCAGACACTAAATGATTAATAATTGATTACGTTCTATTTTAAAAAGCAAAAACAGAATGTGATTTAAAATGCAAAATTAACACGCACAATGTTTGAACAAATTTACATTATAATCTTGTAAAATTTAATGTGTGTATACATAAAATGTGGAAATCATGATTTTAATTTCATTATTGCATAAAATCTTACTATTATAAAGCACTCAAAATATTGAAATTACTAAGATGAAAGTCGAATTCCAATAATGTGCTATTACTTTCAATATATGCAAAATTTATTATTTAAAGTAATAGCACATTATCGGAGTTCGACTTCCGAAGAAATGTGAATCGCATAACTTCAAAATCACGTTAAATAAATCTACGTAAAAAGAGACCCAGGTGTATACTAATAATTTTGATCGCACTTGCTGATTAAATATGCAATGTATATGGAACGATTGTTTCATTTAGTATTTATCAATCACACATTTGTTTCAAACATATTTTTTGTATTTACTTAGAAACAAAAAATATATTAGTAGTGCTTCTCAACTTTTTAAAATTACATCCAGATTTGGGTAACCACTCATCTATAACTAAAAGCATGAGAGGTTGATGATGATAACCTGAATTATATATTAACTTAACTGATTGAAAATCATAAGCTAAAACACATGCACACACACACATGAAATGAAAAGAATGTATATTGGAATCAGTATAAATACATATTCAAATTTTTTGATTTTTATCAGTGCCTCTTTCATTTCACCTCCACTATTATCACAACTGTGCATCAATGCAAATGCAAGGCACTCTCTCAATATACATACATTTGACAAACAACCTTCTTTTTTTAGATAAGCTAGAGCATCAAATATATATCTTGTGTGAAAACAATGTGATAAAAGGTATTGAGTTGTCAATACGGAGATGGAAATTCAGGCATTTGGAACCTGTAGTTTACCTAAAGAATGATACTTTTTGTGAAATACATATATAGTGAGGGAGAATGGGCTCAGTTTTTACACTGGTGGATGATTGCAGTACAGAGAAGTTCAGATGAGGGGACATATTGATATAAAGTAAAACGTTGGAATATACATATATGTAGAGAATAAGAAAGAGAAAATTACAGTTAAATTAATTTAAAATAGCTCAATGCCCACCTGCAGGACTTTTCTCTATAAAAAGAAATAAAGAAGGTGTTATTCTTTAAGATTATAAATGGCTGATAGTGTTTTAACAGTTATGTGAATGGGTAATTGGATAGGTACAGGTAGTTATTGGAAAGAAAAAATATTATGCCACTTTATACTGAAAATGTTTTAACCAGTCCGGATCCAAATTTTGATGAGCGGAGATTGCATGCAAAAACACTACTTACTCCATCATAACACTCTTACTATGATTAAGTATTAATAAATTCTAATTAAAGATAAGTCCCTCATTTCTATTTTCTAAAAACTTTGCAAATTGGTTGTAATAATAAATTATATTTGAATGGCTTATTGCTGAGGAATTCATGAACTTCGATTACTGGTATTGAATGAAGCTGCAATCCATAGAATTTGAATTATAGAATCACAACTCTAATTTAGTTACAATATTAAAAATTAGAGGAGATTTGCCACAGACTTTCGAGCTCCCTTTAGATATCCACTCCATTTTATGTAACTGGTATCCATGATCACATACATATGAAAAAAAATAAATGTTTTCCGATATACATATTTCATGCTGAAACAGTGCTCTTCAGTTGGTTCAGATTGTCATCTTCCACATACATATATAATCAGTGCTCAGTTTATATTAAGATAGCAAATCTTCAAACTTTATGGACAGATTTCAATCTTCTCTGACCTCCAACTCTTCAGCCATTCATATTGTTGATGTCAATATTGTTGTCATACATATGACTTTAAGTTACTCTGATGTCTCATGCTTAGGACTTTAATATGTCCATTTAAATAGCTGAAGGGAGCTTAAAAGTCTGTGAAATTTAAACCCCATAATGCAAGGGTAACTGTGCATACCCTTAAGATAATATGGTATATAAGATGTACTATGATATTCAGTAACAAGAAATTCAATTGGCTGAGAAAACTCTATAGTGATTGGGAAATTTATTTCCATCAATGTCTGAGATACTTGCCAAAGAAGATGATGAATCAAATCTGGGGTGGTCCTGGAATAACTATGTGAGATTATCATAAAAACATTTGTTTTGAGTAAAAGTTGGAATTCTTTTGGGTGGCTTTATTCATTAGGCTAATCAAACATGTTGTTACATGCTTTTCTCTTTTGAATGCATTTGCTTGATGTCTTAGAGTCTCCTTCTATTACATTGTTAGAGGTCAACCTCCTTGAGTTAAAGATAACTGTTTAATAGCCTGGAGCCTTTTTGTCTTAATAGTGGAATATTTCAAATTCTTTGGGTTTTGGTATACAAAACTGTTATGAGATAGTGTGGAGATTGGTGGGTCATGTGAAAGTCTGTGTTCATACCCTGTTTATTACATATATAGACACAGGTATATATAAGCCCGTGTATTTCAGCTATTACATATTAGAGATGTCTGCCTATCCCTTGCATATGTATTTAATGGATTATGTCCTGTACATGTGGGGTCAGATTGACTTTAGGTCAACATGGGTGTGACAATAATCTCGGCCTCAGGATGGCCTTTGAGCGTTCCATCATCAGATTTTCAATTGGATGGACGGTTGAAGAGTTGCAGTGTGGAGTGGATTGAAGCCTGTCCATTAAAGTAGGAGGATTTGCTATCTCAATATATATCTGAGCACTTGTAGCATATATGTGTAGAGATGGTAATCTGGACCAACTGATGATTGCTGGTTTAGCATGAAATACATATATTGGTGATTATTTATCTTTTCAACATATGTGTGTTCAAGTGTATCAGTGTTATGAGATAGTGTGGAGATTGGTGGGTCATGTGAAAGTCTGTGTTCATACCCTGTCTATTACATATATAGACACAGGTATATATAAGCCTGTGTATTTCAGCCATTACATATTAGAGATGTCTGCCTATCCCTTGCATATGTATTTAATGGATTATGTCCTGTACATGTGGGGTCAGATTGACTTTAGGTCAACATGGGTGTGACAATAATCTCGGCCTCAGGGTGGCCTTTGAGCGTTCCATCATCAGATTTTCAATTGGATGGACGGTTGAAGAGTTGCAGTGTGGAGTGGATTGAAGCCTGTCCATTAAAGTAGGAGGATTTGCTATCTTAATATATATCTGAGAACTTGTAGCATATATGTGTAGAGATGGTAATCTGGACCAACTGATGATTGCTGGTTTAGCATGAAATACGTATATTGGTGATTATTTATCTTTTCAACATATGTGTGTTCAAGTGTATCAGTGTTATGAGATAGTGTGGAGATTGGTGGGTCATGTGAAAGTCTGTGTTCATACCCTGTCTATTACATATATAGACACAGGTATATATAAGCCTGTGTATTTCAGCTATTACATATTAATATTAGAGATGTCTGCTATCCCTTGTATATGTATTTAATGGATTATGTCCTGTACATGAGGGGTCAGATTGACTTTAGGTCAACATGGGTGTGACAATAATCTCGGCCTCAGGGTGGCCTTTGAGCGTTCCATCATCAGATTTTCAATTGGATGGACGGTTGAAGAGTTGCAGTGTGGAGTGGATTGAAGCCTGTCCATTAAAGTAGGAGGATTTGCTATCTTAATATATATCTGAGCACTTGTAGCATATATGTGTAGAGATGGTAATCTGGACCAACTGATGATTGTGGTTTAGATGAAATACGTATATTGGTGATTATTTATCTTTTCAACATATGTGTGTCAAGTGTATCAGTGTTATGAGATAGTGTGGAGATTGGGGGATGTGAAAGTCTGTTCATACCCTTTATTATATATAAAATATATATAAGTGTGTTTTTTAAAACTGTAACATATATTTATCATTTCATAAATTGTAAATATTTATTTTATTAATAAAGTTTTTATTATAATTTTAAAAAAAAAGTCTGTGTTTAAATAGTCAAATCTTAAAAATTGTAAATCAATTTATGCATACACAAAAATACTCTTAGAATTCGATCAACTTCATTTCTCATAAATATTACTTACCCAAATATATATATTGAAATAACTTTTAACATTAAATAAAAAAAACAAACAAACAAATTTGTGTTTTTAAAAATAAATCTAAAATAACCAAGCAAATAGAACTTGAAAATTTAATTATTAAAGTACTTAAACTTAAAAACAAATAATTTTTCATGATTATATTCAACTATGTTTAATAAAAATCGTACTGAATTTGATTTCTTTTTTAAAAAGGTTTCTTTGTATTTTATTTGGAATTTCTAAACAAAATTATTATTTTTTAGATTACTTTGATTCAATATAGGCATTTTAAAAAAAAGAATTCATTTAAAAAAAAAATATTTATAACAGCGAAACTTATTTATATTTCGATCTTTTTTCTTCTTTTAAAACAATGTTTTCATGCTTTAAATAAAAGGAAATGGCTACTGTTTGCTATGCATAGGAATGTTTTATTTTGCAATCATATTTGTTATTATTATTTTTACGCAATTATTCTCCAACTCGTTCATATTTATATTAGTTTAGCAATTAGTCATTTATTAAACAAATTAATATTTTTTTGCCTTTTATTGTTGTAAAATAACTTAATAATTTTGTGTTTTATTCTACATAAAATAATTTCTTTTCAATTTTTCCGCAGACTCACTTGAACTTTCACGAAACTAATTTCATAGATTGACACTTAAATTTATAAGACGACTGTGTACAGAAGAGGAGTTTTTATTTAAAACAAAACAAAAAAAGAAAAGGAAAGAGAAAATAGCTTGAAGTTTTAAATAAATATGAGGTGAAAAATTAAAATTAATCAAAGTTCAGCGCGGAAACAATATTTTATGTATTAATTCTAATGTACATATTTGTATACAGTTTAAAATCCGCAACTTTAAATAATTTAAGATCTTTTTTTTTTTTTGTAAGTAAACTGTATATATATCGTAATGATATAAATGCTCATTAAAGGATATGGTATAGTTTTAAAATTAAAATGATGTAGTAAATAGTAAGATAAGCAATAATGGACTAATCATTGTACATAATCAAGGGTTGCCACTCAGTCGTACTATTTTGTTGCGGAGTTGCATATCTGCCTTCGGACCGATAACGCACACATATACTTAATCACAGCAGATGATCGAGTAAAGCGGTTACCATAGCTGTCTTCCAAACAGCTGGCCCGGGTTCGCTTCCCGGTCAACGCATTTGTCATATATATATAATAATTTTATTATTTTTATTGCATAGTTCGACTAATTGCAGTTTCAGACTAATAACATGGGTTAATAACATACATATATAGAACTGACTTTAGAGACCGAATTCAATGTCTTTGCTTCTGATTTTTGCGAGTTTTAGATTTCAGTTAAAAAGGTACTTTTTTTTCTTCATATGTCATAGCATCGGCCGGGACGCGAACCCACAACCGTCTTCAACCAACTACTCGCTTGAAAGGCGGTTGCGATGACCTCTCGGCTAACAACTTTTTATAGAAACTGTACGACGGAAGTTTGCTATCCGTGTTTGTCTTAGTTATCCATTTTCAGGGGCCTTAACTATTTCTTTATATTTATTTTCGCAAAAATATTTTACCGAACATGCATTACTTATTAAAATTAAACAATATTAAGAAAGTGAATTATAAGTTGCTGTTATCTTTAAAGAATATTACTAAATTATTTATAAATTCCATTTCACAACATATAATTAATATTTTCTTTTATGTATATAGCGTATGAACGTAAACGGACATATTTGGCGGCATTTATTACTGCTAGGTTTAACATTACTTTTGAACTTATACTTTACTTGTTTTTTTTTTTTTTTTGTGAAAATGATTAAAGTTTGGGGTTTTCCAATGACAGAAGAAACAAAAAGCACCCATCCGCACTTAGCAGAATTTATGGTTGTGACAACTGTAAAAAGAAAATGCATTTGTGGCAATGTTATTAAGAATTATCTCTAGCTGACATGAAGAACCCACATTTGTAACACACTTTTGCTATACTGACCAACTTTTTATTTGTTATTGATATTAAATTTCCTTTAATTGCAATCATTTATAGTTTCACGTATTTTCTTTTGTTTTTTAGAATGTATTAAAAGAATAATATTAGTTACTACAGCTTATAGTCAGCCATATTGTTTGCAATATTTTTTCTGACACCCCTGTAAATGGATAAATAAAACAGACACAGCGGAACTTCCATCTATATCTACAAAAGTACCAAAAAAGAAAATCCTAAAAAATAAATTCTTTATGCAGTAATGAAGAGCTAAAAATCTTTGAATAAAAGGTCAATCTCTTTCTTCCGATGGTGGTACTGAAACGTTATTGCTGACTAACCATTCATGTTATTATAAAATATAAAATTACTGCATCGAATAAATAAAATTATATTTAACTTTTAATTTTATATGTCTTGAAAATAAATGTCTTCAATTGTATAACTTTTAATTTAAAATTGCTAATATTTTAGGAAGTTTTAAAAAATAAAATTTAAATTGTGAAGCTAATATTTTAATTACGAAACAGCACTGACATTTATAAATGTTTGAGATTAATAAGAGTTATTGTGAGAGACAATAGATGCATTTTTTTGATTTGAAATTCAATGCATTCTGAATTGATCTGATGGTATTGCTATTGTGTTAATTCTTTCTTTGCTATTTCAGGGTAATTTATAATGAATATTTACTGGTTCATATTTATTTTAATGACAGAAATTGGAACTAATAAGTTTTTTTAAAAAAGTGATAACAGTATCATAAGGATATACAAATAACAAGCATTGGTGGTCGAGAGGTCAGCGACAGCTGCTTTACGGGTTAGCGAGTTCGCTTCCCGACTAATGCTATGATACATGAAAAACAAAAAATAACATTTCAAAAGATCTGAAAATGCCACTGATTGGTTGAATCATAATACAATGAAAGTGTCAACACCACTGATTGGTAGATTCTTCATTCACAGGCTTTGAGAGAGAGAGCTTTTTTTGTTTTGTTACTGTGAAGAAAAATTGTAATTTTTAGTTATTTATGCTTACCTTGCTTATTTATACATCATATTGGTAAAAATTTTATTTTAAACCAAAACCATAAGATTATAATTAGGTTTTATTTGGAAATGTTTGTTTTAATTAAGAAGATAACTAAAATAAAACCAAAACTATAATAAAGTTGAAGTTGAGATGGCATTTCTGAAAAAGAAATGTTTTCATAGACAGTGGTGCATAAACTTTTTGTAATATTTTAATAATAATGAATGCAATTTTAAAACAGAATTTCATTGCTTTTTGGTCTATGGTTCAAATACGAAGTAATTTATTAGATAATTTTTATAAACCAGTGAAGACTATGAACCAATGTGAAAAGAATCATTATGTATGTATTCACATTAATATTTTATTTTTCTATTTTATAAAGTTCAATATTATATATAAAGCTCACAAAATAAGCTCTTAAACAAGCTTTGCAGAATATCCCCAAACCAGACCAGTTTCTGCTACTGGCTTCCTCAGTGAGATGCTAGAATATTCAAGCATTGGATTAAAAATACCAGGTCATGTGACACCTGACTTGATTTTTTTTGTAAAGTTCAAATATTATCTTTTAGACTGACTTTCATTTGTAAGCTTGCATTTGTAATAAGTAATGTAAAAATTATGAAATACAAATATGACTGAAATTGCTACTAGAGTAATTCAAATTAAGAGTGGAAAGAGTTTAGCATCAATAAGTTTTATTAGTTATTTTATGCATTTAATTTGAGGTTTTTGGAATTTATTTTTAAGATTACTTTAAAAAAGAGATAGATATACTGAATTCCTAAAGTCTGTCCAATTGAGTGTGACTACAGATTCATCTAATCACTTCTAATTTTTCATGTTTAGCTCTTTAATTATGATCTAGATTATAATATTTGCAATTTCTACATTGTTATAGTTTACTCTTTTTTAAAAATCATATATGAAATTTATGTGAATAAATAATGCAGCTAGTTTATATATGTGAGAGTGTGTACTGAAAGTTATCCAAACCTTCAACATGGACATGGATCAGGTGTTGAAACATCTATAAGACCATATATATTACTAGTTAAATGAGAATTAAAAAGTATATTTGGACTAGTGATAATCTTTAATTTAATGAATGATTAGTAAAAATTATTAATATAATTCTATAAAGTAGTTGGTATCAAAGTTGTGAGTGCAGAAAATTTGAACCAGGTTAGTAATTACACGTTTTGAGTAATATTATTCTCCACTCTTCTTTGGGTGTTGCTGGCCCGATATGCATAGAAGTTGAACTCGCACCTTTAGATTTTTGAATATCAAATTTAAGGCAAAAATTAAGTTTGATATCTGTATTCTTTTCAAAATATATGTAATATTCAAATTTATATTTATTATATACAGTAATATTCATATAATTTAACTTATTGTATAAGAAGTACTTTCGACTATATTCCTTTTAGTCTTTGTCAACTATATAATGTTGAATAATCAAAAATTTAAGCTTTAATTGAAATTATATTATATATATTAATATGTAAATGTGGCTTACAATATATCCATGAATCTAAATGTCCATTAAAAAAAAAGAATAAAAGAACATATGCTTTTATATAAAAGAGTTCAAAAAGATAAACAATCAGGAAAAGATAAAAATAAACCGTCATCATCTGCTATATTTGATCATAATAAAACTTGTAAATATAAGTTTAAATTTGATTATAAAGAATACAAATTATACAAATTGAACGATGCCACAATAAACCGTCAAATGTTAATGAATAGGCAATCATTAAACATTAAAAGAACAGAATTGTGGAAAAACTGAATTGAATTATGGGAGTTATGAAATGATGTCTTATTTTAATTATTCAACGTTATATAGTTGATGAAGACTACAAAGAATATAGTCAAAAGTACTTCTAATAGAAGAAAGCATAACTGTGAATTAGCAAGGAAAGCTGTAGAAGAAAATAAAAGTCTCAAGAATGTAAAACAACATTTTGGTTTTGGTAGGAAATTTGTATCTGCAATAAGAAAAAAAGATGGAATTATTACTAAAAAGAAATGGGTAGAAGACTTTTATCAAGAATTGTATAGTAATAAAGAACAAGTACCTCCTATATCTATTACGTCTTCTGAATTACCCAAAATTTTGAATGAAGAAGTGAAACATGCAATTAAATGTACGAAGAAAGGAAAGATTCCAGGTAGTGATGGAATTATAATTGATATATTAAAAGAAGCAGGTGAAGAAATAGAAATTTTTTTAGAAATCAGGAATCCAAACATATTGATATGTCTGCTCTGCTTTGTATTCTTCATTTTGAGGCAATTAATACTAATTGATAATTATCTAATAATACTATGGCTAATTATTTTTCTAGTTATTATGTGGAAATATCCCCAACTCTTTTTTTTTACTTACATCATAATTAATCAACGATAGCTGTCTGGGGAAGATAAATCTGTATTTAGAGGATGTAACTAAAGTTGTGATTTCTCTAAGCCCTCATATTATAAAAAATATCTGTCTAGGTTTAAATCCATATAGGACCTTGAGTTAAAAATTGGGAGTTGGCCATAGTAATTAATTGTTACTTAGCAATACAATGACTAACATATTTCACTAGTCATTACGTAGCTGAAACCTATATGAAATATTTGAAATGCGCTATTTCAGCCACACACCCCCTTTAAACAAAGAAAAGCTTGAATTTTGCGTTTCAAATATATTACATATATACAGAGAGAGACAGAGAAAGTAAATTTATATTTAAATACTTCATTTTTTCTTAACAAAAACGAAGTCTTAACAATATAAGATAACGAAATGAATGTGAGCTAAGACGTATTCTTTTTACAGCAATGAAAAATTCAATTATTTTTATATGTAAGCAATGATATCTATTTTCGTAAGAGCTTTTAATATGTAATGGATAAATTACTTGTTTTAGATTAGTAAGTTATTTTATTTTGATATACATTTTGTCGATGATGAAAATATTAATTGTTTAAAGTGAAGTTTTTTTTTTTTTAAAAAAAATCATGAATGAAGTGTGGTAAATAACTTATGTAATAACAAAGATATTCATAACTCATCAATTTATTTGCAAATAAACAACACAGATTTACATGTTGCGGCTACAAATTATAAATGATTAAATATGCAAAAGGACTGTGCATTGTGAATAGCAAAGATTAGTTTACCCATAAGGTAACTTTATATATTATCTACATCTGATAGAATGAACAGGAGTAGCTAGCTAATCAGGGTCAATAATGGTTTTATTACAAGCAGAAAGAGGGAATAGTCAATTAATTAGTGGAATTAGAGGTGTATTGCCAGCTAATCAGACAATAATGAAAAAGTGTAAAAACAGTCCTTAATCCACGAAGAGACCGACTTGCCTAAAACTAAGAAAAATACTGAATAGTAGCACAGAATGATCAAAATAGTAGTAAGTGTGTATTAATTTTGACCATTAAAAAAAGAATAGAAAAAGATAAAATATGCTAATAAAATTAACATTTCCCAAGTACATTTGTAAACATTATGCACAGAATGGCCCTAGTAATAAGTCTTTGTTAATTTTAAACCATTACAAAAAGAATGGAAAAAGATGGAATGTATATATAAAATTAACGTCACCCAAATACATAAGTAAACATTAAAAAGATAGTGATAATAATTTATTCAGTGCTATTTTAGTATTCCTTATTTTGGATCACAATTCTATATGGTGGCAGTAGCTATTACACACTTTTTTACACGTTAATTATTGACAGAAATATATCCAGACATTGCCGTGGCTTTATAACAAATTTGGAACTAGTAGATAAAAATTATCCTCCAAAAAGCATATTGTAATAGATTCGAATACATAAAATTAATGAATAAATATTTAATTTTTATATAATAGATTGTCAGTGGTAGGTGAGAATTTAGTTAAAGTTAAATATCCTTAATATTCAGTAAATATATTTTGTTTGTTTGGTCTTCTTGTTACTCAAGACATATCAAATAAGTACTTGAATGGCTTGAACACTGGAACTTAAGTTAATATAATATTTATTTGAGCAATGTGATCCAAATTTTAAAATGTTGTCACGCATGTATTGAGAAAAGGATAAGCAAGGTATCAACAAAAAAGAAAGAACAGAAAAAGTGTTATATAGCCTGAGAAGTAGGATTTTACCTATTTTATTTATTATTATTATGATGCCCAAATTACTGTTGGTATGACTATCTATAATGCAACAAGAAAAACTACTTTTACTAAATAATTCTTTAACTAACCAAAAAGTGGTTGGTTTACAGATAGATATATCTTGAAATGCAATCACTACCATTAAAGAAATGAACTACAATTTACTTAATTTTTCTTCTTCTTCTTCTTCTTCTTCTTCTTCTTCTTCTTCTTCTTCTTCTTCTTCTTCTTCTTCTTCTTCTTCTTCTTCTTCTTCTTCTTCTTCTTCTTCTTCTTCTTCTTCTTCTTCTTCTTCTTCTTCTTCTTCTTCTTCTTCTTCTTCTTCTTCTTCTTCTTCTTCTTCTTCTTCTTCTTCTTCTTCTTCTTCTTCTTCTTCTTCTTCTTCTTCTTCTTCTTCTTCTTCTTCTTCTTCTTCTTCTTCTTCTTCTTCTTCTTCTTCTTCTTCTTCTTCTTCTTCTTCTTCTTCTTCTTCTTCTTCTTCTTCTTCTTCTTCTTCTTCTTCTTCTTCTTCTTCTTCTTCTTCTTCTTCTTCTTCTTCTTCTTCTTCTTCTTCTTCTTCTTCTTCTTCTTCTTCTTCTTCTTCTTCTTCTTCTTCTTCTTCTTCTTCTTCTTCTTCTTCTTCTTCTTCTTCTTCTTCTTCTTCTTCTTCTTCTTCTTCTTCTTCTTCTTCTTCTTCTTCTTCTTCTTCTTCTTCTTCTTCTTCTTCTTCTTCTTCTTCTTCTTCTTCTTCTTCTTCTTCTTCTTCTTCTTCTTCTTCTTCTTCTTCTTCTTCTTCTTCTTCTTCTTCTTCTTCTTCTTCTTCTTCTTCTTCTTCTTCTTCTTCTTCTTCTTCTTCTTCTTCTTCTTCTTCTTCTTCTTCTTCTTCTTCTTCTTCTTCTTCTTCTTCTTCTTCTTCTTCTTCTTCTTCTTCTTCTTCTTCTTCTTCTTCTTCTTCTTCTTCTTCTTCTTCTTCTTCTTCTTCTTCTTCTTCTTCTTCTTCTTCTTCTTCTTCTTCTTCTTCTTCTTCTTCTTCTTCTTCTTCTTCTTCTTCTTCTTCTTCTTCTTCTTCTTCTTCTTCTTCTTCTTCTTCTTCTTCTTCTTCTTCTTCTTCTTCTTCTTCTTCTTCTTCTTCTTCTTCTTCTTCTTCTTCTTCTTCTTCTTCTTCTTCTTCTTCTTCTTCTTCTTCTTCTTCTTCTTCTTCTTCTTCTTCTTCTTCTTCTTCTTCTTCTTCTTCTTCTTCTTCTTCTTCTTCTTCTTCTTCTTCTTCTTCTTCTTCTTCTTCTTCTTCTTCTTCTTCTTCTTCTTCTTCTTCTTATTATTATTATTATTATTATTATGATGATGATGATGCCCAACTTACTATTGGTATAAGTATCTATTATGCAACAAAAAATATTTTTATTAAATAATCCTTTAACTGACCAAGAAGAGGTTCTTTTATGGTATATCTTAAATATTTACCTAATAAATGAAATATAATTTGGTTTGTTGATCATCATTATTTTTATGGTTGACAATATTTAAAAATAATGAGAAAATCAATATTATCACTTAGTTAAGTCTGGCTTACCAGACAAATAAGTGCATATTTATTATTATTAGAGTGCAATAACTTGATTCTATTATATTTGATTGTCCAAAGTATTGAAAGACTATCAGCAGACGAAGTTTATATTTGGGATCTTCATAAGATAATTGTCATTTAATTTTCTCACCTAAATACGGGAAAGCATATGGAGGTATTAATCTTCTTTATAGTATTTCATTAATGTTAAACTACATATGTTTTTTTTTTAATTTTTATCACGAGGCCCACATTCCATAATAATATATTAAAAAAAAAAATCCCAGTAGTTAAATTTTAAAGCTGTATCTTATTACTCTACATAAGTTAAAATTTTCTCCCAATATACTATCAAGATGTACAGCCTTTTCTTTTCAAGATTTTACAAAGAGTTTTATATTAACTTCATCCAACTGGATAACTTTTACAATGCTTGCAAAGCATAAATTGAGCAAATTACCAGATTATTCAAATCAAAATAGACTATTCAAATAGAAATAATATTTGCAATCTCCTACATTCTTCTTTACTTTATATGTTTTGATTATATTATTAAATAGAAAGTTATATCCCCTTATTTGATTTCCGATTTTGATGAAGACTACTAAAGAATTGAAACTGTAAGCAAATAAAACAGTATTATGAATAAGTGTTTAAGAAAGGGGATATAATTATTTATAACAAATATAAGTGTAGTTTCCATGCAAAATACAGAGACCCAACTAATTCTCCTTGTAGGGGTGGCTGAACTAACATGTGTAAATATTTTCTTCAATATTATTTTCATTTGTTTTATCCAAAATCTGTATTCAGATTTTTACTTCATCATGCTTCATAATTTTAAATTTCATAATTCAGCTGACGTAAATATGGTAAACTAATGTTTGCATTCCCAAAGCAGAATGCCATTAGTAAAAAAATTGCAACATTTAATAGATGATAAACCAAAAGGATAGGCCTCCCATTTTTTTTGAGTAATATATATATATGTCTATTTATAATATGCCTATATGATATATATATATATACCAGTCAACACTTAGACAATCCCAATATCAATAACAATCAACACTTTCAAACTGTTGTCAAGGCAACCTCTTTATATATATATATATGTAGTAAAAATCAGTCATATATCACATGACCTATATAGCTTGTATTACAAATATATAATATATAAAGAGCCTGCTACTAGCTCTAAACAAGCTTATAATTTTTTTTTTATGATAAATGCTACAAGAGAAAATACATGAAGCTTTTATCTATGATGGTCCCCATCCCGGTTTCAAGCTATGGCTCTCATCAGTGAGGAGCTAGGACAAAAGATTCAAAATATTAACTCAAGCCAAGCATTTATCTAATTCTTAAATATTAAGAAAAAGATCCAAATCTTCAGACACCTACATGTCTTCAAACTCAGTTCTTTAACAAAGAAACTATATGGTGAACTAAATTCAGAGTCCATATATTAATAGGTTTAGAATTTAATATAGCAAACCCTAATAGAAAATTATAATATTAAAATAGTCATATATCACATCTATATAGTTGTATTAAAATATGTAATATAGAAAGATATATTAAAAATATAATTTTTTAAATGATAAATTAAGAAAATAAATGAAGCTTTTATCTATGATGGTCCCCATCCCCAGACTGATAAAAGCTTCATGTATTTTCTCTTGTAGCATTTATCATAAAAAAAAATAATTATAAGCTTGTTTAGAGCTAGTAGCAGGCTCTTTATATTATATATATATATATATATATATATATTGTAACGGGTGTCCTCGTTTACCGTATACTTATTAGTTCTTATCATAAAAAAAAAATATCTATATTTCCCTTTTTTCTTTTTAAGCAAAAAATAGTGATAAGAAATTTCGTATTTCTCTCACAGATATTTATGGACCAATCATTGCTCCAACAAACTTACTTTTTACATAAGTATTATGTGGAAGAGAAAAATAGATAGTATAGGGCCCTCCACTAGCTCAGTACTCAGGGCGGGTGCCAATAAAGTAGGAAAATGTACGGGGGAAAACTCTATAACAACAAAAAACTCGGATCAATTGTTTAAATTCATGAACTATATTCTATGAGTCAAATAATAAAACATACACATGTAATATGAGCCTTAAAATAACACACCTTTTATTATAATATTTTTTTTTTACTTTTAAGAAAATATATTGCCCATACCCTTTTAACGTTTACATAACCCAATAAAACCTACATATGTATTTGTGTGGATTTACAACAGAACAAGAAAACGAACGTATAACAGATAAAAATCTAATCAGCTGTATTTGAATGGCCTTATCATTAAAAAATATATAAGTTTCTTGCCTTCGTTGTTCTCCTTGAGGGTTTCAAAAAGTGGTAATTTTTGGAAATAAAATATCTTAAGTTCATATTACCTGCAATTTTTGTCGATGTGATCCCGGGGATATAAAATAAGAAGAAAAAACATGAAATCAAAGCAAAACGTACAGACAGTTCATCACGCTTCAGTTCATTCGAGTCGGATCGATTCCCTTGGAAAAGTTGATAGATCTCCGGTAGATGTTCTCCGGTCACTGGCATGGATTCTTCGGGGTAAGGTCCGAAAACCCAGCACGCAAGCTTTTATCCCCGTACTCATGTTCGGCCGTAGCCTTAGTTACTCTTCTTAAAATATATATATAAAAAAATTGAATATATTTTTATTTTTTTCTTTCCTCTTTGAAAAAAAATAAAAAAATGACACTAGTTTAAAAAAAAACTACTCTACTCTCCCTGTCACTTCTTTCTTTTCTTTGTTTTGCAAACACAGTCCATCCCCTTTCTTCCCCACCACGTGGTATAGATGGCCAGTTAAGCTAATAAGCAAAAGAACTTTTGCACCTTCGGACATTTTGGCAATTAACATTCCAAACCTTTTCTCCAACCTTCTTTTTTATTTTTTTTTTCATTCAAATTCCCCAGATAAGACCTTGATGTTTAATATATCTCTTTTTTTTTTTCTTACAATAATCTCTTATCTTGGATCAAAAATGTATTCATACGTTCGTTTCTAAAATTGTCTATCCACACCGCAAATACATACATATACCACTTTTACAAAAATAAAACGCAAATTCCCCCCACTCCCTCTTTTCTTACTTTAATAAAATTTTAAACATTTTCTCCCACTACAAAAATAAATACTAAAAAAATAAAATCAAATTATATGAAACTAATTTTAAACTATATAACATATGTGTGCGCCTTTCTACATTGTAACTAGGGTTTAAACCCGACTGTTTACAATATATATATATATATATCATTGTTTTAGAAAAAGCTAAAACAATCACCCAACTGATGGCAACTATTGTCAGTACAAAAAGTATAACTTCAAAAACAATGAAGAAAATAAAACACTCTAAACTTCAATTTGTGACAAAAATATTTGTATTCCCAAATTTTTCAGAGAAATTAATTTTAAGTCCTAAAATAATTAAATGAAATTGGAACAGTACATGAAATTAAATCTCATCAATGTCTCAGATTAAATATATTTCCTACATAAGGTACATTTACTGGCATAAAAAGGTCTGGTAAATCTTCTGTTCAGAAGTTCATAAGAACTAGAAGAGAAGGAGACCCCCAAGAATGAGCAAATTTCTCTTTTATACTCTTTTTTTTAAATTACTCCCCCCTCTTTTAAGCTGTCAATTTCTTATAAAATATCCAATAAACAAAGACTATTATTATTTTTTTTTGTTTTTCACAAGATGGCAAAGAATATTCCAAGGAAGAGAAAATATTGCTGTCATCTCCAATGATTATTCATAATCATTAGATGTAATGGTAAAATTTTCCTTTCTTTGAAATATTTTCCTGTATCTTGTGAACAACATGAAAAGAAACAATATGAAGATGTTTTTTTCAATCAACCACCTTATAAATTCTTTAAGGGTACACTTTAAATTATTATACCTTGATGATATTAGTATAAAAGCGTGATCTTCAATCTTCTTGGTGATGCTTATCATGATGTTTCATCAGACTGATTAATAATTCGAAGGACAGAATGGATCCATCTCAGGTACCCCAGGTCATATACAGCATTTCATGCCCTGAGGCTGGATTCAGTGCCACATACTATGGGGAAACCAAGGCCACTAATGATATCTTCTCAATATTTTTCGAACATGAGAAGCAGGCGGGTCATGTGTTCGAACCCTGCAACCCAAGATAGTGTGATCTGAAGCCAATGATTGTAAAGGAAAGATCAAGGAGGCATATTTTATTACCAATGATAACAATGCCACCAATAGACATGACATGTGTTTTGCTATTTCAAGAAAATGGACAAATTAATTTGCATACACATTTGCATACATTATTGTTTAGAAACATTATAGCAATAGTTTATAACCTATTTTGGCCATGAATATGAGGGAAAACCTCGAAAATACTAGGCCTAGATTTATTTAATTTCATTGTTTTTTTTTACTACTGACAGCTTCTTCTTCAGCAGGTTAAATTGCTTATATATGCTGTTTCAATATTACCAAAATTGGAATTGACCTGAGGAACACATACTCCAGAGTCTGGTAGTCTATCACTGCCACTAAATCATGCAGGATAAAATAAATCAAATGGTTTTATGTCTCAAAAATTTTAAGATGTTTCAGCATCAAAAGTACCAAAACTGGAATCGTAAGGATTTTCTGCTCCTGACTTCGAGATTATACCATTGCATTAAACCATATAGAGCATTTTGCTTATATGGAAATCCCTTGATTAATGGGATTAATGAATCTTCCATTTATACCACATACACTAATCAAACTTAAAAACCTATGGGAATAATTATAATGAATCCTGGGGGAAATAAAAAAATGTAATAAAAATCTTTTATTTGCTCAAAATCTACATAGATGTATTGAAATACACAATTAATGAATTATTAATTGATTTTTGGGAAAAAGTAGATTTAAATTGTATTTTTTTGGGAAAAAATATCTAACATCAATTGAATAGTCGTAGCTTTTTTCCTTTCACCCATAATTTTGTGATAACAATCAGTTTGTTTATCTAGCACTGACTACTTGGTAATTTAATATTTCTTATGCTGGATCGACCTCTAAAATTTTGTAACCAGCCTTTATTAGCTGAAAATGTTGAAGTATCCCCTTGATGTTTTTTTTTTCAATAAAAGCTTTAATCCTGATGAAATTTTTATTAATAGAAATGCAATTCTGATTACAATCTTCCAACCATATGAAAAGCAAACCTTTCATTTCAATAATCAATGAACTTCTATTTCTAGTGCATTGCATATTTACTGATACTGATGCAGATTTCATGTTGCCTTTTCCCCAGTACTTACTTGATTTGTTGAAAATGGTGCATATTGTTGATTCGCCTAAGTCTAGTGTTCTGCTGATGCTAGTTTTCATTCACCATTATGGAATCATTTAATAACTTCAAGTTTAGTATCCAAAGTGATGAGTTTTTATTTATTTTCTTTTTGTGTCCATGGCTATGAAGAGTGATTTTAAAAAGAAGACAACAATAGGAATTTTTTTTTGGTGAGAGTAAGCAATAAGTGTGTCATACATCTATGCTTGATAGGGATACCCTCAACTATCAAATGCGAGTTTTACACCTCTAGTGAATGACACCCCTCATGAGTTGCCAATTAATTATACCTCTAAGTGTTTGCTGCTCAAAATAAAGAGTGCAAATCAAATTTTATAACATATAGTTAAAGGGATAATATCAAAAAATTTTGATGCATTAATTAAAAATGCATTTTTCAAAACTGCATTAATCAAAAGATTTCTGTATATATAATTTGGATTTCGAAATTCAAGATTAGAAGAGATAGAATCTATTGTAGCATAATATTAAATGTTTATTTTTTCACAGCTTGTGACAATGATGTCATAAATACTTTTGTTGAAGGTTGACTTGACAGTGATGTCATAAATGCATTTGTTGACAATCAACTAGACAGTGATATCATAAATGCCATTGTTGAAGGGAGACTTGACAGTGATGTTATAAATGCCTTTTTTAAAGATGGACTTTATATTTACAAAAGACAAGATATTAAATCAATCTTGAGGGTTTTTAGTCATAAACAAGGCATGGAAAAGTGTTTTTCTGAAGGCTTGTAATGATGATGTTTTAGTTGTATATATTGCTTGGACTATTTCTATAATCTAATATGAGTATTAAATGTCTTTAGAAAAATGTAATTTTATTTAAATATTCCAAATACAATCAACTATTAGTAATAGCATATCAAACAGGTTAGTATACATTTCAAGAGGTATTATTCTCCCCTTTTTTCAGGTGTTGCTGGCTTGACCAGTGACAATATTAGCATGAGAATTGAACCTGGACCCTTAGTTTTTTGAGTATTAAATTTTAAGGTAACACTCTAACCAACAGAGAGGCTCAGTTGGTTAGAGCATTACCTTAAAATTTCAATACTCAAGAATCTAAGGATCCAGGTTCGATCTCATGCTAGTACTGTCACTGGTCAGATCAGCAACACCTGAAGAAGATGGGAGAGTAATACCTTTCAAAATGTTGTGCATATATTATCCTGTTTGGTGTGCTATTATTAACAGTTGAATGTATTTGGAATATTCAAATAAAGTTAAATTTTTTGAAAGACATACAATGCTAATATTAAATGATGAAATAATCCAAACAATAAATATAAATATATGGAAGGGTATTGTTTGTTTAATAATGTTCAAAAGTCTACCTGAGAGCAGTTTGTCTTCATAACAGGAATAATGTTTATTCTGTATTTATTATACATAAAGAAAACATAAAACATATGATATAATAAAAGTTGCTTTTATAAAAATGTCATGCTAGAAATGTAATACCTGGATAGAACCAAATACTATTGCATCTTTTCTAGCATTGAACTTAAATCATAGCAAGCTGTTGTCTTTGGATATGAATGGCATATTGAAGGGAAACAAACAGAATCCCATATTCTAAAAAAAATTGATAAAAGTGTACATTAATAGTTCCATTCAAAAAAGTAATGTCAACAATCTATTAATCAACTCTGTAAAAATGTTCTGATCTCCATTTTATGTCAAGCTAAGATTTATAAAAAGCAGGGTTATCATAAAGACCAAATTAAAAATGTGCTTCACATAGTCAAGAAATAACTTTTTCCTTATCAATAATGCTATGATTAAAGATGTTTTTGAAGTTTTTAAGGTCTGATAAGCATTAAGTAATGATAGTTCTTAAAGAAAAACTAGAAAGCTATGGATTGTTCAAAATTGCCAGTATAAACTAATTTGAAAATCACAAGGCTGAAAACTATCCTGAAATAGTGGTGATAAATTTAACTATTATCAAACAACAGAGGGCAGTTTCAAATTAATAACTCATTTGGAATTTTTCAGAAAATTTGAATATGAAGAATGAAAACAGGTGGACAAGCATTGGGGGGGTCGAGTGGTCAGCGCAGCTGTCTTACAAGCAGTTGTCATGGGTTTTCTTGCCGGCCAATGTTTTGATACATGAAAAAAAAAAAAGAAAACGGGTGGATTCTTTTTATCAGGATATTTTTAATGTAAAACAAGCATTGGTTATAATTGGAACTTTTATTATATAAAGTAAACTGAAAATGGTAGGTGCAGGCCTAACACTTTTGAAGTATTTGTTGAGTAATTGAAAGGTAGGCAAAAGAACACATGTTCAATTTATTGATGAAGGCCAGTTTTGTCCAGACAGTCATGACTACTGATGACAATGGACATCCATGGTACATCCTAGTGAAAATATGAATGGCCCTCTATAATAACAGTCTGAAATGACATATCTTAATCAGCTTATGTATGATATATGATGCAGTTTAATTATTGACTACAAACAGTTAAAGGTGCTACCATGTTTGAATCTTGAGCTATGACATGAGATGTGATAATATTATTTGTACTTGATGTGTTTCTCAAAATATGAAAATAAAGAATGACTATATGAGCTAGAAGAAGTTAACAGTTACAAATACCTTGCTCAGATTATTAATAAAGATGGACACATAATTGATGAAATTAAACATAGAATTAAACTTGGTTGGAATGCCTTTGGTAGAAATAACTTGATACTAAAATGAAATGTGCCTAATTGTTTGAAAAGAAAGGTTTTTAATAAATGTATTTTACCAGTTCTTACATATGAATCTGAGACTTGGACACTTAATAGAAGAGCAATACAGAGACTTCAGACTACTCAAAGAAGTATGGAGATATGCATGTTGGGAGTGACAAGAAGAGATGGGAAACACAATATATGGGTAAGAGAACAAACAGGTGTTACTGACCTCGTTGAAAGAACTAAAAGACTGAAGTGGAGTTGGGTTGGACATATTTTTAGAAGAAATGATAATAGATGGACAATTGAAATCTTAAACTTGATTGCAAGAGATTGTAAAAGACACAGAAAGAGACCACATTTGAGATGGATGGATGAAATAAGAAAGTGTGCAGGGGTGATGTGTAGAAGAGAAGCTAAAGATCAGAGAGTATGGATTGAACTTGGTGAGACCTTCATCCTGCAGTGGATTGATAATAGTTGATGATGATGATTGTAACAGGATGGGACTGGGTGGAAGTGAGGTGATGGATTATATCAAAATGAAACTCAGTTCAAAATAAATAAATTCAATATAAATATAAAATTTATAAAATATTTAATCTAAAATATCAAGTAATGATATATATATATATATATATATATATATATCATATATATATCTTATATATTCTCTATATATATATATATATATATATATCAGAGAATATATAAGAGCATGAAATCACTCTGAGATCAGCCCAGTTAACTCCTTAGAGTAACTGTTAGTATTTAATTATAAATTCATAAATCTACCAGCATTATCAATAAGTAAAAGTAAATATAAGTAATACTCAAAAGAAATAATCATTCATCATCATGAATGATCAACAATCAAAATAAATCAACAATCTATCTTATGACTATATTTGAAATGGGTCTAGTGTAGACCAGGCCAAGTATTTAGCCCTGCCAGCTTGGGGCAATTATTTAAATGTTAGCTTGGATGCACAACCTTCAGTGCTAATTCATAAAATATACAACATAAAACAATAATGCTGGGATAAAAACATTCTGATCATATTCAACGCTCTGGCCACTTAATACCTTTAATATATTGACCAACTATAAACTTGATTTGTAATAGAGACTAAACTAAATAAAATGTAGTGCATGGACTTTAAAGAGTATTCTCTTTTTACCAACTAGGATGATATGATGATGATGATGGATGTATGGGAATATCATTATCATAACTGGATACCCATAAACATTAATATACATCACCTTCCATATAATAGACCATTATGCTTATTTCTAACTCAGAGGACAATCTCTATAACTATAACTGATCAAGAGATGATACAACATATAATCATCTAAAACCATTTAGATTTATGTCACTAGAATATTTTAACAATGATATATAAATTTATTAATAACAATAAAATTGATATTAAGATCTTTAGAATTTGGTTATACACATACAAATTAAGCCTTCTGATTTTGATTAATATACAATTAAAAAAATTATCACATTGTGATTTACATGAATAGTATACAAAACTCAAGTTTTATACTGTGGTTTACATATATGTTACAACAGGTTTATTCAGCATACAGACATGTAACTTAATAATTCCTGAATATATTTGAATTGTCATAAAATAAAATAAATGATTAAAATTTACATATAAGTGTCTACCTGATACACATTGGTATTTGCACATAAATGTGCAGTAGAATTGATGGATATATTTTAATCAGCATAGAAAATAGTTATCACATTTTAATAACACAAAAAACTTATAATAGGTTTACCAAAAACACACACATGCACATACATATATATATTTATATATAATTGCACAGATGTGCAATATATCAATTTATTAGCATAACATATTTAAAAAATAATAAATGATATTAATTTTTATAACATATAACATATATGTTTGTGGTAAAGATGTATGTGCACACTGGCATTTATTTCATATATTTTAATTTGTCATCATCATAATAATAATGTATTTTACATAATTCAATATTGAAAGTATATAAAATTCACATAACCATATATATATATATAAAAGGCAATTGGAATCAGTTATTAAACATAAGTCTACTTTCTCTTTCTTTTTTTTTAAAAAAAATATTCTTGACATTTTATAAGTTCCTTTTTTTGAAAGGTTACTCTAAATTAATTATGATTTTAAATTAATCTAAAAATGTTCGTTTTCTTTGATTTTTTTTCTTTTAAAATAGAGTTCTCTCTCTCTCTATATATATATATATATATCATTATCACAGGTTACTCTTAATTATAACATCTTTAAAATATGAATTTTAAAATTTCAGTTTTACTAAAGAAATTATTTAAATTTCATTCTCATTATATTATATCACTACTATTTAAATTTCATTCTCATTATATTATATCACTACTTACCAGCTAAACTTGATATATGTTTATTTGTGCTTCTCTGCATATAGATACATCAGCATACCTATAATTAATTCTTCAGCAAGCTAAGAAATTCTCTTGATGAGACTGGTTTAGTTCACAATTGTCATCATCAGAATCAGGTAACTGCAGTGATCCCCCTTCTGCTCAGGTTTGGATATACTTCAGTCAAACAAACTGTCTTCTAAAACTCATTTGTATCTATGAAACACTTGAAGTTGACCTGTTTCTTCATGTGAATTCAAACTCTACCATCATAAACTATAGAGAAGCTTTTGGACTTACTCTCCTTGCAGTTTTATATCTTCATGGTTATTTTCTGTTTTGATCTGGACTACTCTGCTAGCAACTAACTGCTGCCACTACCAACTATTTCTCAAAACTATTACTACTCTTTTATATCCACCCTTTTCTGTTGTAGAATGACAAAATACATTGATTAAAAACTGTTTTTCCTATTTCTCTTGATTGTAAAAGTTGATTATTTTAATTCACTTTAATCCTTTGGAAATTCTATATAAGTATGATCTACAAGTTTTATTTAAAAAAAATTAAAACAGATAAGCTTAATTAAAAGATTTCAAAAATTAAATATTTTTACAATTATCAGTAGACATTTTATCATAAAACATGGTTTATTAATTTCAAAATCAGAATAAAATATTAATTAGATCTTTTTAAATGTTTAATTTATAATAAAATTCTATTTTAATTCAAAATTATTTAATCCTTTACTGTGCTTTTATTTATTCCAGGAAAATGGAGAAAATATCTACAATTTTTTTTGTCTGTGTTTATTTCTACTTTTCCTTTCAACTTTATATATATTTGTGCATACACACTATGTTAATGTGTGCCATGTAACATACATGTTACAATATATATATATGTAATTGTCAGGAATCGCAAATTATTATACCACATGATACTAATGGGATCCTAGTAGATGTTGAACAATCTTGCTTGCCAGGGAATGTTTTGGAGGAATCATTACGGGATAGATCTCCAAAAGTTTTTAAAGAAGATCATACTCAACGTAAAGATGATTCTTTAGACCTTTCATTGGATGATATAATTTGTAACATTTCCAAACAGAAGAACTTTTTAACAATGACTATTTCTGATGTTCAACAGATTGATGGTTTTGCTGCTTCAGATCAACATATAGATGGTGGTAAAGGAGATCTGGGTAATTTAGAGGTGGGTGTAGTTAACCAAATAGATAATGGATTGATAATTGGCACTGATTTTAATACAATATCTAGTGTAGATACAGAGTTTGATATTAATAGGGATTATTCTAGTAAACAACATTTACAGGGGCTAACATTAATTAATACAGGGGCAATCCCTAAACGTTTTTCTAGATGTCTAAATAATAAGCAGGTTATAAGTAATTGACAAACATTACATAGTACATCGTTTCTTAAACTTAGGAAATTATATGATAAATTAGTTAGATATAGACAACATATTAGTAATTTTGCATATTTTATTAACAATAACATAATTCCTAAAGGCCTCAGAATAAAAATTATTGCTAACATAGACCAATTTCCTAGGGAACTTGCAATTAAATGGGATAATACAATAAGAGAAGCATCTATTGCATTAATACATATTTTGAAAGATGCATTTTTGGTAAGACTTAAATTAATTGAAAAAGAAATTATACATTTTGGTAGTTGTAATTTAATGAATATAGATGAACAGAAGGAATTACAGGAATGGGTTTTTTGAGAGAGAAGTTATTGGTGAAGAAATTTCATAATAAAATGTATCATTGGTTCAAAGTTATGGGTAATGAGCCAAGATTTGAATTAGTTACTAATCAGTCACAAACACTAATTAATTGTATGACTTCTGATAATCATACTGTGTCAGATATTTCTACATCAGATATGATTCCAATTGATACTGATCAATCATTTATATCATCTTCACATTCATTAGATTGTGCTGAAATGTTACCATCTGTTCTTAATAGTGATGCTGGTTTAGCATTGGTTCATAGAGTTACAGATTCTTCTGAATGCACTAACAATATTTTAGTTTCTGGAAATACAAATACTAATAAATCTAACTCAAATATTTATAGCAATGACTTTTTATGTTTAGCTAATAAGGAAAACAATGTGATTAATCTAACTAACATTAATCTTAGTGAGGCAGAATGTTCACTGTTAAATAAAGGTTTATCTTTTTGCCCTACAGTTCAGTCATTTTATCAAAAAAATGAATTTAAAATTCATCAGGATTTAGATAATTTTTCAAGAAGACTTAGATTAAGAGAATTTTTTGGAAACCAAGAATGTGATACTATTGGGAAATTACGATCTGATTGGACACCACCACATCAAAGGAATGTGTTATTAGATATGTACATTGATAATGTATATCAGGATATTATTAATGAAATTAGACTTAAACAACATAGTAAGTATAAGAGTAATTTAACATTGAGAGAGATGAATGCATTACACAATTTAGTGAAAAGACAGGATATTATTATAAAACCAGCTGACAAAGGTGGATCAATAGTAATTATGAATAAAGATGATTATGTTAAAAAAGCTCTGGAGCTTTTAGATGATAAAATTTTTTATGAGCCTATTTCACTAACCACTATTAATTCATTATTCAAGGGTATACTTTTTAGTTTAAAAGATATGAGAGCTAGGGGTCTTATAAATAATAATGTATATAACTTTTTAGTACCAACCAAAATTCATCCTAGTAGTTTTTATATTTTGCCAAAGATTCATAAACCTGGTTGTCCAGGCAGACCTATTGTAGCTAGTATTGGTAGTCCTACAGAAAATATTTCAGCATATGTTGATAATATTATTAAATTTATTCCACCATCATTTAATTCTTATGTTAAAGATACTACTCATTTTCTTTGTGTGTTAGAAAATATTAAATCTGAATTACCAGTTGATTGTTTTTTGGTTACTTTGGATATTGTATCATTATACACAAATATACCTCATGATGATGGAGTTGAGGCTATTAAATGTGCTTTACAAGATAGAGAGTATGATCATGGTCTTATTACTACTATGGTTGAATTAATATATTTGGTTTTAAGAAATAATTTTTTTACTTTTGATTCTAGATACTATTTACAGAAACAAGGTACTGCAATGGGTACAAAGATGGCACCAAGTTATGCGAATATTTTTATGTCAAAACTAGAGTCCTCTATACTTGATAATGCTAAGCTGAAACCTCACACTTGGCTTAGATATATAGATGACATTTTCATGATATGGCCACATAGTGAAGTTGAACTTCATAATTTTTTAAGTTATTTAAATAATTTTAATAAAAATATTAATTTCACAATGAATTTTTCAAAATCAATTGCTCATTTTCTTGATGTTGAAGTTATTTACACTAATAGAGTTCTTACTACTACTGTATATAGGAAACCAACTGATAATAACCGCTATCTACATTTTTATAGTAACCATCCTAAACATTTAAAGGCTAATATTCCTTATAGTCAATTTTTAAGGATGAAGAGGATTTGTAATGATGAGAAATTTCTTCAACAAAATAATAGTATTTTATATAATAGATTGCTCAATATGAGGTATCCTAAGACATTGTTGGATAATGCAGTAAGGAGATCTTCTTTAATTGATAGAAAGAAACTTCTTTTATCTTAAAAGAGTAAAAAAACAATTAGATGTTCCACCATTGGTTCTTACTTTTAATAGAGATTTACCTAATATTAACCGGATATTGGTGAAACATTTTAACATATTACAGTCCACAGATTATTTAAAATCTATTTTTTCTGATCCACCTAAGGTTGTATATCGAAAACATAGATCACTTAGAGATATACTTGTCAAAACAAATTTTATTAGTAGTTCTGTACAGGAAAAAGGATGTTCTCCATGTGAGGATAAAAGATGTTTTACATGTAAACATATTGTTGTGACAAAAGTGGTCTTTAGTACTAAGAATCATAATTTTAAATGGTATATTCCTAATTATGTTACATGTAAAAGTGTTAATTTGATATATTTGATAGAGTGTAGTAGATGTTTAAACCAGTATATAGGTGAGTCAGCAAATAGTTTACATGTCAGAATGACTAATCATAGATTTGACATTTTGCATAAGAATAAAGATAGACCGGTTTCAAAACATTTTAACTTACCGAATCATTCAATTGATGATTTAAAAGTAGTGATTCTTCAGGAAGGTTTTTCTTCTACAAGGGAGAGGAAACAAAAGGAGAGTTTTTTTTATTTTTAAATTCAAGACCTTAGAACCACATGGATTGAATTTAAACACTGGAACTATTACATCTCTGGGTTACCTGGTCTCCTAAATGATTTCTATATGTGAGTTTTTTATGTGAAAATTTTCTTATATGAGGTTTTTTATGTAAAGATTGGTTATATGGATGTTTAATATCTGTGTTTAATTGGTATATAGATAAATAATTAGTTATTATAAATTATTGTACTTTGCACTAACTATAATTTTTGATTAAAATGTATAAGTATTTTAGTTTTTAATGAATATTAATGTGAGCACAGCTATTTTTTGTATGTGAGCATAGTCTAATTTTTGTATGTATGCACATATGTATATTTTAATTTTTAATTTTGGATTTTTTATTTTTATATTTATTTTAATTTAAATAGAATTTAAGCTTGATTAGGAGGGAATGTAGTTTTTTTCTTTTTTTGTTTGAATTTTGTCATTGATTGGGTAGATATTCTGTGTTAGATTTTGTGACCAATCAGGGGGGTTTTGTTAAATTTTTAATCTTTTACCAAATCTGTAATTTTTGATTATCGCCATTTTACTGTGTATTTTTTTCTTTCTGATGAAAACCAGTCCTCTGGTTGAAATATAATATTATTTATTGGATTTATAAGTCTTTTTTTGTTTATATATATATATATATATATATATATATATATATATATATATATATATATATATATATATAACTGATATACATTAGTATGACATTGTTGGCTAGGTATAGCATTAGTTGTTGTGCAATTCTTGATGCAAGGAACTTCACGTGCTCGTCTAGGTTTATCTAACCACTTTCTATTATGCCATAACAACTTTCCTCATATGGTAACACTTTCAGCTGTACTGTGACAGCTTTTCTCAAGTCAGGTTTATTATTCTATCAGCTTCCAGTTCAATGTGAATTTACTTCACAGCTTTAACAATATAGTAGACAATGTTTGTACTCATGTACAGCTATGATAGTTATTTATATTGTGAGAGCAATTACATTTATTGAGCATCATCACACAATAGCCTGTTTCTGCCATTGATGTATCTTATCTATTCATAAATCCAATGGTCTACCTTGTCAAAATAAGATGAAATCTGGACAAACCCATTAGTTGATCATAAATTGAGCTATAGTTTTTACTCCCACTGGATCAAATTAGACCTGGAGAATATTGTCACTGAGATGCTTTGATGGATATTCATGTCCCTTCCTGACTTCTCCAATTCTCATTTCATTATTATCAGTATGGTGTTTTTATCTGCAGGTCTAGTTTCTTTGAACTTTGTAGACTCTTCACGGCTAGATGAGGACCCATTGTTCAACATTATCTGGTCTCTATATCTGTGGTGTTGGTTGTTTGAACATATACTGTTTGCAATCCTTTTAATTTGATCATCACTATTGGGATTTATTTGGTAATCCTCTTGAATATACAGCTTAGGACTTGAACACCTGACTGGGCCTGCAGACTAATGTGTTTGTCCTAGAAGTTGAAATTCAGTTCATTATAGAACATCTTTGATTTTATTTTTAAGAGATGGTTCACTTTAATCACTGTAAAACCTAAGTGATTGAACCCATCATGGCCTAATAAATTGCTCTGTATTGCAACAGACACAACAAGAAGCAAATTGATTGTTTTATTAGCCTATATTGTAATGATTTGATTTATGTGTAATCAGTATGTTAACAGTTCCTTCTAGATGTACTTTGATAGCTGTGATCTATATTCTAGTCACACCCAGTTCAATATGAAGTTGCCTTACTGCTTCAATAACATAGTGGTTCATGTGCATACTGTCATTCAGCTATCACAATAATTTGTTGTTGTTTGACCTGACCTCCAAATGGTTAACCTATTTATAGATTGCTTCCATAATGGAAGCAATTGGATTCACTCAGCACGATCACTTATTGGTCTGTTTCTGCCATTGGATGTATCTCATTTATTTGATGTCCATCAGTCTATAACAATGAATGTCCGTTCTGATCAAAAGAAGTCAGAATCTGAACAAGACCATTAGTTGAATGTTAGTTTAGCTATAGTTGAACTTTCATAGGTTGTATTAAATAGTCTTTCTGATATCATGAAATCTTGCAAACCCATTAAAAATATTTTTGTAATTCATAACTTTGCTTTATACAGTTTGGAAGTATTTCAGATATTTCAATAGCAATTTTTCCCCAATTAAAAAAAATTATTGTTCTTTATGGATTAAAATGTGAAACACAATGCCACATTTATGCAGTAATTATGATATAGACATGCTTACACCTTAAAATTTTTGTGATAAGTAGCTAAACTCGCTTGTTGTATAATATATCAATTGGTTTAGATATGGCACTTCAAACAGATTAGAATGCCAACCAGTCATCTGTTTACTAAAAGTAGAGTATTCATACTTTTCAAATACTTGTGAGAGGTGCCTTATATAATAGTGTGCCACTAAAAATTGACACAATGTCTGCAATTTTCCAAAGATTACTAAAATTATGATGATTGGTATGAGGGTACCACTAGACATATAGCCTAGCATTAGATCATGAAGAAACTTCAACAATCATAGTGATAAGTTATTTACGTGCAGTGGTCGCATAATAGATTTTAAAATGTAATATCATGCGAATTTCAGTTATACCAAATTGATACTTAATTATTAAAATAGTAAACTAGATTAAAACAGAGACACTTAAAAATGACTAAATATTTATTATATTCATTTTTCTTACTAATTATGTTCTCAATTTTCCCTTCTATAGCATCCTAAACTGATTCAATCTATTGAAAAAAAAAAATACAAACATAATTTTAACTCTATAAATTTTTTAATACATACAAATAATTTAACATAAATTCTTTTCCTGAGGAAACATGCACCATCACAATCCCCACAAACAATAGTGGTCCAAATTGACTATGGAAACCCTGTCCAAATAGGTGTAAAACTTTAGGGATAAAAGGTGGTTGCTAGAGGTTTGTATTAGAAATAAGATCTAGATGCAGTGCTCTCAGATCCAAAGCTCCTCACCACAAGCCAGAAACTAGTCTGGGGATATTGGATGAGTAGGCATTAGGTAGGGATTTTTTGCACAAGCCTTCTGGCATCCATTGATTACTCTGTTTAGCACAGGTGGCAATACTGTATGGAGAGTTTTGCTCTGTTTATATTTATAGATGAGATGGCAGAAAATAGCACTTCAATAGTATGCTTTCAATTTTTTATAACTTTGTCATATAAATTACTGACACATTGACAGATCAACACTACACATTAACATTTTACAACAGGGTCTATACCGTAGTGCCATTCAGTGCATTAGATTCTAAGTTTTAGGTGCAATGCTTTCAGATTTAAGACTCCTCATTGATGAAAGCCACGGGCTAGAAAATAGTCTGGGGATATTGGATGAGTAGACCCTAGATAGGGATTTTATGCACAAGCCTTCTGGCATCCACTGATTACTCTGGCTTGCACTCAGTGACATTATTGTATGGAAAGTTTAGCCTGATTTAATAAGTTATGAGCAAGCATAAGAAATGGTGAAAATGTGATGTTTAGTGGTTTAATACCAATCCTGCCTAATAGGAGAATGGTGGCTAGGATTATTAAAGAATCAAATACAGCAAAATGTATGGGTACTGAACTGAGTCCATATTTATATTACTATTTAAGTTAATGAGCTTGAGTTGAAAATATTATTGTATTTCAAATTTTGTTTTCATAGTTTTGAAGTTAAGTAGAGATAAAAGGTAGTTAGTGAAGGGTTGCATTAGGTGCAGTGCTCTCAGATCCAGGGCTCCTCCCTGACAAAAGTCACAAGCTAGAAACTAGTTTGAGGTTATTGGATGAATAGGCACTAGATATGGATTTTATGCACAAGCCTTCTGGCATCCATTGATTATCTGGCTTGCACTGAGTAGCACTATTGTATGGAGAGTTTTGCCTGTTTTAATAAAAGTTATGAGGTCGTTCTCATGTCTTGTTTAGTGGTTAACATTTTACAACCTGGATTTTGAGTGACAACTTTATAACTATTTTTATAAAATAATATATGACCACATACCACCAATGTCATTCACTAGTAAAATATTTAACTGTTTATTTAACAATTTCTGTTTCTAATTCTTTGTAACTAATCATGAGGAACTTTATTATTTTTGAAAGTGCCTTTTCAAATACATTGTTTAATTAGCAATTATATTGTATTTCAAACATCTAAGTTTTACAACCCTGGATATTTGAATGCATTCGTTTCTAGTGAACAGAAAAAATTACTTTCATCTGCCTCATTGACTTTATTTTGGAAATTATGTATTACTTTTCCGTGTCTGTACTGAGTTTCACGTTATATGTATAACCTTGCAAGAGTGAGGCATTATTTTTGTTGAGCAGTGGATATAATACCATCAACTTTTTCAAACAATTACTAATTCACTGCAGGATAAAGGTCTCTCCCAAGTTTAATCCATGTTCGATTTCTAGCCTCTTTTTCCACATTACCACAGCAACTCCTTATTTCATCCATCCATCTCACACATGGTCTCTTTCTAGGTCTTTTATAACCTCTTGGAACTCGGTTTAAATTTTAACTGTCTATATATTACCAACTCTTCTAGTTATATGTCCAGCTCTTCTACCCTTCAATCTCTTGTAATTATTTCAATGATATCAATAACGCGTTTGTTCTTTCCCCATGTATTTAATTTTCGATCTCTTTACTCCTAATATGCGGATATAATATAAGCCTCCAGATATAGCTTTTTTAATATGAATAAAATATTTATTTTTAAATATTTTATATTAGTAAATATAAAAATTATAGACGTTCACGCATTCACTTATATGTATATATTAGTACATATTCATTTATTTAACGTTGTACTGTATTAATTGTTTAAACTTTAAAAAAATAAATTACTCGTCAATAATTTTTACACTTTATTTTTACTAATAATTTGTATTTTAATTTTGAAAAAACAAAATTTATTAAGAATTGAATGTATTTTATGTAATTTAATTATAAGTATAATAAACTCGGGAAAATTTTTTTTTTCATTTTTTTTTTGTGAAACGATAAACTATTAATAGTCTTTAATTTGATTAATAATTTATACTCTAAACAAATTAAAATTATAAAATATAGCGTTAAATCAGATTTACTTAGAATTATAAATAGTTACAAAATCACAGATTTATTAATTTTAAAGTAATTATATTTTATAAATTAAAATAAAAAATAAATATTTTTTATGTATTTGGGTTTTTTTTTTGTAAAAAAGTTCATATTTTTTAATTCTATACATATTTATATAATACAAATAAGCATTAATTATTTCTTTATTCATAAAAATATAAAATTCTACCATTAACAAATCCGTTTTGACGTCAATACAACTCTTTATCCGTCAGGTGACGTTGTCTACAAACAGGTAATTGTTTTTATGCTAGGTTTGGGAAAAGATAAGGGGGATTTAGATATGAAGGTCATGGAGTTGACAAAGATTATGTTGTGGAAATGGGATGGAGCAGATTATGGGAAAACTTAGGGTGGACAATGGAAAAGGAAGGTAAAATGGCTAACAGGTTTCTCTGGGCATAGCTGTTGAGAGATTCCTGACTCCGTTTAAGAAGTCACAGTGCACCACATCACATCACATGTTACAATTCTTATATGTATTTGGAAATTGCAATATCTACATTCTATTTTCATAATGTTTTATCTATCTCAACCTCTAGATCTGCACTTTAAAGTATCAACTCTGGGCACAGCCTCTGAAATAAATACGTTTATCTTTCCCTCCCCCACCTAAAGTTCAAGAAATAGCATCTTTGACTTTTATGCTTTGTTACTACATCTTAATGAAGATAATTTGAAGTGGAAAAATATTTTTGCAACACAATGTTAATTTAAAATTTAAAATAATTATTAAAAAAATACATTATATCGTAATTAGAGCACCACCCTAAATTCAAGATTCTCAAATCTAAAGATCCCAGGTTTTATTCCCATGTTAGTACTGTCACTGATCATTCTAGCAATACATACACTAGCAATACCTGTGGAAGAAGAGAGAACAATACTACTTGAAATGCTGTGTTGTATGCTAATTTGGGGGTACTAACAATTGCATGCGTTTGAAAAGTTTAAATGGTATTTACATATTAATCCGGCAATATTTATCTGGTAAAATGAGGACTTAATTTATTGGAAATGATACAAATGTCTACTAACACACAAATTATCTTCCACCATCTAAACTTATAAAGATTTTTTTATATTGAAAAATGGTCACCTATAACTTTATTTAGTAGAAATGAGACAAATACACATTTACATTTTTTGCATATATGATGGTCGCAAAATGCATGGAAGAAAATAATATAGTGTGAGAAATGCAAGAAAGTTTTTGATTGGATAAGCATATAGCAGATAGTTTATTCATCACATACA